>AYEL01066806.1:0-57082 GCA_000484575.1 Olivierus martensii | reverse complement strand
TATAAGCAAAATTTTAAGTTTTTCTTTTCCAGACATATTGGCACAAAGGACAACAGTTATTCGTTCCTTGCTATTTTTACCTCCATAGCATTTATCGTCTTTAAAAATTAGAGTCTTATTTGGTAAACATTTAAAAAAAAAAGTCCAGTTTCATCCATGTTAACAAAATTATCAGGCTGATACTCCTGTAAAATTGGTTTTAAAATTGTAGTTTTCCACTAGCTACAATCTGTCTCAGATACGCATCCACTTTCTCCAGAAATAACTTTTTCTTTGATTCCGTGACGCTTCTTAAATTTGTCTAACCATCCAGAACTTGCTTGGAACTTCTCATGTCCTAAATTCTGTGCATATTCCATTGCCTTTTCCTTTATGAATGGTCCTGAGACAGGCATGTTTCTATCTCTCACCATCTTCAGCCATTTCAACACTGCTTCGTTCACGTCATCGTACTTATACGTCCTTAATCGTTTTCTGTCAGCTCCTGCACTTCATGACTTTTTAAAAACAGATTCCCGATTCTTTAGTATTGTTGACACTGTACTTTGTGGAATCCCGAATTTCTGCGCAACATCTTTTTTTTCTCAGTCCACAGTCCACCTCTTTTAGCAGTTCCACTTTTTCCGCGACACTGAACGACTTTCTCTTTGACATGGTAAACGTTTTAGTAGAGCTGAACAGAGATTAACTAAAATCTCTCGGTTCGGTTTTAGTTTTAAGCCAATTAACACAAGTAACACAAAACCGAAACCGAAACAAGCCCTAGAACTTTACACTAACCCGTCTACAGTACGAATCGACACATCCATTTTGTTTATTTGTCGGCTTTTTCTAGCCAGACCCAATCTAGCCTCCTTAATTTATCCTTTTCCCTCGCCTCTGAAATTAAAAATTTCGATATATAGAAATTTTTTTCGATATATAAAAACAAATTTCAATGGAAATTTCACGGGACTAACAAAAACCTTTGATATACAGAGAATTTCGATATAGAAGTTCGGTACATGGAGGTCCGACTGTATATACTGTACTATTTTTTTGCTACAAACGTAGTTTATGAATTTAATTCCTTTTTCCTTAATATTGGTAGGTGTTAGAGTAATTTGGCTGTAATATTTAAATTCAACAAATCAAAACAACAGGAATCACTCTGAATTTTAGTAGAGAGAGAATCGTTCACAGATCACAACATAATTGAAGAAGCAATAAATAAATTAATATATACCCGTTACGCCAGTAATATACTGTATTGTGATCTGTGAACAAATAACCAGAAAGCAAACATTCCAGGCGTACACATCACGCCATCTATCGAATAAGTTATAAAGTTTTGCCGATATTTGAATTTTTTAATATTTTTTAGCACGTCTATCTTAAAAATGTATTTAATAATTAAATCAAATATTTTTTAGTCACAAACTCTAAGTGGAATTCATAGACAGTCAAATCAAAAGGATTTATATAGTTTCGTTGCATAGTCTTCGAGATATTTCAACTTAAAGTGGTACGTGACATTAATGAGGATAAACAAATTATTATATAGATTAATTTTTTTTTCTTGTTTAATTACATAGTAGTTATGACATTATTCGCTCTTAATTATTTAGATTTTTAAGAATTTGAGAAATGCATAAAGTATTTATATCAATAGATAAAAATGATAAAAAAAATTATCATTTAAATCATATTCATGGTAAAAAATCAAGCGTATTGCTGGTAATTCTGTTGTGTAATTTCCGGGACTTCCTTATATTCTATTCCAAATCCTCCTTGATCCTAATTTAAGCAAATACAGTATCACTTCTAATTATTATTATTTTTTTTTCCATTTTTCATATTCTAAAGAAAAAATATAATGGTAGTTATATGAATTCTATTACAAATTTACTATAAAAAATACGGTAATGAGCCGAATATAGCGTTAAAAAAAGAACAAAAAGTAAACTCTGCCTTCTCAAACTTCTGAAATAAAAAAATCGATTTCGGTACAGTATATATTGAAGTTGTTTTCTTTAATAAATTTGATTCGTCCCGCCATCTATTGACAAAATTATTATGAAATGTATTTTACATTTAGGGACTGCGTTTCAGCGCGGCAGCCGGTATCGCGAATCACAATATGTTCACTAAAATACAGAAAAAAAAAAAAATTAAATTCAGTGGAATAAGTTCGTCAGCGCGGCAGCCGGTATCGCGAATCACAATATGTTCACTAAAATACAGAAAAAAAAAATTAAATTCAGTGGAATAAGTTCAATATTTTTAAATAGGAGATTTATTTTACATATTTATTTTGTATTATATTTTTAAAAATACGAGGTGCGTTCAAGTTATAAGGTCTCCAAATTTTTTTCTCTGCAGTGAGAGTAAGTAGAAAGATCAGGATGCTTTTAAAATTTGCGAGAAATATTTTGTCTTTAGTAGCATAGATGGCAGCACTATACTGTGAACGGTGTGAATACCGTGAACATTGCCGTGAATGATGTTTCATATACTTAAAATGGCGAAGTTTAGTTTACAAGATCAACGTGTAATCATTCGTTTTCTTCACTTGCGGGGTGAAACACCCATCGAAACTCATCGCCAATTGAGCGAGACATGCGATGAAGGCATCATGAATGTTAAAAATGTGTGTTCATGGGTGCGAAAGTTTAAAGAAGGTCGAGAATCATGTGACAATGAACCGAAGCAGCCTCGACCACGAACCAGCCGGACGGAAACCATGATTGCTCGTGTGGAACAAGTTGCTATGGAATACCGTCGTTTAGGTGTGCATGATATTGCACATAGGATTTCGAGGTCTTTTTCATAAGCCCTTTGTGCGAGTGCGGTAGAAAATTTCCCTTGTTTCGGATTCCCATTGGAAGAAAAATAAACGTCTGTCCAAGTCCTTACAGTATTTTGTCTAATTGAGCTGACTTGTGAGTTGCAAGAACATAAAGAAGATATAAAGGGAAATTTTCTACCGCACTCGCACAAAGGGCTTATGAAAAAGACCTCGAAATCCTATGGGATCAAGCAAAAGTTATTAAGAAGACCCAGGATCGTAGAGAGCTGTTCATCTCAGAAAAGATGGAGATTTTAAAAGCTGGACTGACAGACAATGTGATTAACATTCGGCAGGCAGATAATGTAACCAAGGCATGGAGATATGCTATTAAGAATTGTAACTAGCCCTCAATACGTATAAGCCTGTTTACTGCCCTATACGGTTCATAAGTGCCAACAAAGTAATTATTTGTTTGTGGGCCTTAAAGCTTTATTATTTAATCTTTAAGGTTGATGTGTATTTTAATGTATTTTGTTCCCTTTAATATATATTTGGGAATTACTGTAAAATAATATAATTAACACCTTTAATTATCGTTGAGTTTGTTCGATTTTTTGTATATAATGTATTTTAAACTAGATGTTCGAAAATTTATTTAAATGTTCTCTGATTCTGTATTTATCCTGAGCAACTGAAGAAGGTATATGATTATACCGAAAACGTTTTTGTTGATTGAATAAAAACTGTTTATTTACTGCTATAAGTGCTATTAGTTTCTATTGGTTTTAACTTAATAAGGACTGTAATCTGAATGTAATAAATTAGAATAAATACAATAATGTGTTAATAAAAATTCGTTGTTAAATCAAATTATTTAAAATACTTAGGTGTGCTGCCAAATTTCAAAATATTAAAATGTTTTCCTCAACAGAAAAAGGTTGAGAACCACTGGATTTGACATACAGAAAATAATCATTTGACCTTTTAGCTTTCACATCTAATCCTAAATTTTATTATAAATACATCTCATAATATTGATATTAGCATACCTGCTCAATTCACTGATTAGAAAAAATAAGGAATTTTGTGAGAGAGACCAACACACTATATCAAACTGTATTGTCTCAACTACTGAACTTATAAAACAAGATATCAACTGCCTGTAACACTAACACAATAACGAATAAAGAGCACTAATGGCAGTAGTGACTTTAATAAACTAATTTATTTCAATACGCTGATGATGGTCTAGCTATTAGACTGAAAGTACTCCGTTATCTCAAAATAAATTAGTTTGTTAAAGTCACTACTTTCATTAGTGCTCTTATTTTGTTACTGAACTTATTTCTACCATGCACATAAATCTACATATTGCAATTCTTATGTATTTTTCTAACACTATCGGGTGTTACTACAATGTAGTGCATTTATATATATATAAATGGCATGAATAGTAATAGTAAAAACGGACTGTTCTTTTTTGCATCACATAACAGCGTGATATGAAATACGAATTGTGTAAACCCGGCGTAAGAAGATATACAGTAAGACCCCGCTTAACGCTGTTTCGATATAACACAGTTTTTTTCGAATTCTATATTTTTATTGATTCACTTTGGCGTGGTTTTTTAAACAGTTATTCTTACATAAATCTGAAATTGCAGGAATTTGTTGCATTGATACTCCTATGCCGTCTCACAGTGTGTTTGATATCAGTGCAGTGCAGTTCATACAAAAGTCTGCTGTGGTCAGAGTTCATATTTATGATCACTCATCAATGTTTTATTTTACAGTAATAAAAATAACAATTATTTTATTTTAGTTTCAACTTGAATGTTGCCACTTTAAACTATAGTTTCTTGAAGTTAAAACGTTTTTCTTACATCAATATTTTTTCATTGTTTATAGTTTACTGCAATCTGACTAATGCTTTTTGTTCTTAAAACTTTTTATTTTCTAATTTTAAGAATTTTTCATGAATGATTTATGAATACAAATCAATATTAGCAATAAAAAATGTCTATAATTAATGTAATACAATAGTAATAGTACATGTTACAAAATAAAATGAAAAATGCTATGTATATATTTTTTATTCACTGTCCTGTTTCACCTATTCTCGTTATTTGTGTGTTAAAATGACCTTGTTTAATCCTATTTCATTTAGTGCTTTGTTTCCTTTGAACGTATCCCTGCATTAAACAGCGTCTTACTGTAACTGAGAATATCATAAGAAATTATAATTGACAAATCACATTTCAAGAAGTGATTATTTATTTTAATATGTTTATATTTCCTTATTTTGTAGAAATAACAAATCAAGTTGCATTAATTAATATTTATAATATAACAAAAATGTATTCTTAATTTTGCAGTTTTGACACCCTCATGCCTTGCTTACTGCCTTCTGCCCACTGAGTCCTATGATCAGAAATTTTGTTTATATATATATATATTTTTTTTCCATTTCTTGAACTGCTTAAATAAGTTGGAGAGAATTTTTTTAAATAGTATACTATTTTTCTTAGGTATCTTTAACCCAAATATTAAATAATAATAATTACTTCACATATTATATATATATTGCATATACACACATATATATGTATTAATGTATGGATTTTATTAATCTAATATCTCTACATGCCATTTCTTAATAATCATTATAGAGTTATTGATAATTTTCACTTTCAAAGAGCAGAGAACACACACTGAGATTTAATCCTTTAAAAGAAATTCTAATTAATAGAAATGCACACCAAGCGGGGATGATGAATCGTTTTAAAGGTTGTGTCAAAATTGGCTAAATTTCTTTAAAAACTACTTCAAGTGCCAATCCAAATTTTAAATAATACAGTAGATTCCCAATTAATCTGGTTAGTTGAGAAATTAATATCCTAGATAATCTGCAAAATATTTTTAAAAAATAAATTTCAAACACAATCAAATGCTCCATGATTTATTGAAAATGGAAAAAAATTTATTTGCATTAAGAAATTATTTATTTCAATTTGTTTCTAATTTCAATCATTAATTATCTAAAATAGGGATGGGCAACCTCCGGCCCGCAGGCCACATTATTTTATTATATCTAATACCAATGCTATGTATAGTTACATATCTGTATCTTCTCCTTTTTAAAGAAATGCTATCATCATCAATTGTTTTTGTTTTGGCCTGTGGCCCACCATAAATTTTTCTATACAATTTATTTTTGTTTTGGCCCGTGGCCCACCATAAATTTTTCTATACAGCCCTCTACAAAAAAAAAGTTGCCCCCTCAATCTAAAATATAATAAATGAATCTGGAACATTTAAAAATCTTTCAGATACTGCATGTCCAAAAAAATTTCCATGCCATACGTTTATCATCTCTGAACTGATGGAAAAGGAGAGCACTCTTTATAGTAATTATATCTTATGAGATATGTAGATGTAGGAAAGAGGAGCTTTCTCATCCCTAGCACTGCAACCAACAAAGATCTATTGTGCACTTATGAGATATGGATGAGGAGGAGGTGATTCTGCTCATATCAAGGAAAATATATTTGTTGAATATGTTGGTATCACAAACATATACATATTACTCTCTTCAGTAATATAATATCGCTTAAATAGCGTTACTCTTTTCAAACTTGGGCTTTTATATATATAGATTATACTGTATATTCCTCAGAGAATTAACTTCTAGAAATATTATTAAGAGGAAAAACTTTTCCGGCTGGCTGGTCAGTTATCAGTCTTTCATCTATTGTAGAGCAGTGATGTCAAACTCAGATCTTGATGAAACGCATTGTCTATTTAACGGACAATGAGTTCGAGAGAGTCGACACTAGATATACAAATCAGTCTTATCCCCAATTGTTTACACTTTACAAAATAGATTTTTTTTTTTACATTTGAGAATAAGCATTTAAAAAATTTATGTGCATTCTGTAAATGTAGTAAACAGGAAAAATAAATTAAGTTTATTTAATTTATTATTCGAATTAACAAGATTTCATTATATTATTGTGTTTATGAATTATATACAACGGTTAAAATATGTCAAATTTATATTATTGTTAAAAATTTTTGATATTAGATCAAGCATTGAGGCCGCGATTTTGACGTCTTATTTAGGGAATCTAGGATTGATTCACATTAAACTTCATTCAATTTTTAATAACTTCTATACGATCCATCCATTCCGATCTTTCGGCTATCAATCAACTTTACTCTGCATGCATACTCAAGAAGTGCTATGGAATGGTTTCATCGCTTAAGATACAAATAATTAAATTCTTTGGCTCGTAGTTCGCTAAGTTTTTCTTTCTTGAATTTCAGACAACGCTAATAAAAATAAAATCTTTATTTTTCTTTTCTAATCGATTAAATCCTTATTTAGATCCACTGATTTTGTTAATAATCAATTAACAGTTAAATTACATCCTTTATTAATATAACTTCATTGATAGACGTTATCACTCTTTCGTTGGCTGATTGTACATTCGTGACAAAATCAATTTCTTTGTGTGAGTATTATTCGGCGCTTTCTGTACGTTGCTGTCTTGTTTCGGCCATTCTGCAGATATAACATCAACGTATCGAAAGTGTTGAATAATGCCCACACAAAAAACCAGATCCTCCAAGATGATAAAAGACTCCTTTACCAAGGTGATATATTTTTTCTTCTGTGGATTAATGCTGTTTGCCACTTGATGGATACTAGGCTGCGGGGCATTCCAGTGCCAACCATAGTCAGGGCCGGTTCCATAGATGAGGCGGTGAGGCAACTGCCTCAGGCGCACGATTGATATAGGTACCAAACTGAATTATAAAAATATGAAATGTATAATGAAGAACAATTGTTTGGATGAAAGATTTAAAATTTTAAAAGAGAACGATGATGTGTTTGGCTTTCTTTATGATATATCTAATATAAAAAACATGGATAGCACTATAGTTGAAAAATATTGTAACGACTTGTATTTAATGCTAAGGAATGAAGATGAAGCCGATACATCAGCAATCGATCTAAAACTTAAGAACTTGCAAACAACACTTATTTTACCAAATGAGATAAAAAATGTTCAAGACATAAATTTTATATGTAAATTGGATTTTGAATGCATATTTCTAAACGTGCGTCTTTCTAATTCCTCAATAACTGGAATATCGTGGGATTTCTTCTGTATCTGAATATCTGTAGGGTTTCTGTTTGAGTCTTCTTTTTTTAATATAATTTCTGATAGCGTTAGATTTCTTTATGTTAAATGGTAGAATTACTCTCTTTACTTGTTCTATAGTTCTGTTGCTTGGCAGCAGTTCTTGTCTGGATTGTGACTGATTGTTCATTTTATCTATTTCTTATTTGATAGTATTTATAAAGTCTTTAATATATCCGCGTTGCCTAGCTACTTCATATATTATCTTCAGCTCATTGTCTATTGATTCTTGATGGTTGCTATGTGTAATAACACTTTTTAAATAATAGCAGAAAGCATATTTTTTATAGAACATAAAATCTGCTGACCACCTGGGCAGTATTAATCTCTTAGCAGTGGACTTTTAAGGAACACCAAAAGAATGGGATATACGGAATCCCTATCCAAAATAAGACACTAGCTAGGCAAGAATCATATTTCCAAACGTTGTTTAGCACTAAGAATTTTGTTAATACTATCTGTAACCAGGGTTGCAGGGTCGGATAACAAATGATCCGACTCCACTTTAAAAAAAAAATCCGACTCCAACTCCGACTCCGACTCCCTAAAAAAATTTGCAAGGTCCGACTCCGACTCCTGCATAGTTAAAATTAATATTGTAAATGAATTTTATTATTGCAAGTGATTCTTCTGGCTACTTTACATTAATTTTATAGCACTTTGGCTGTAGATACTAGGTAGGTCCATACTTTCTTACAATTTTTAAGAGAGATTATCCAAAATTTGGGCTGTGTATAGGTTGTTACAATTTACAAAATCAACAAACTGAGATAACAATTAGCAACTTTAATACACTGAAAAGAGAAATGCATGTCCTTCTAAAATTTTACATGATTTGTTTTATTGCTATTGAAATTTGAATAATAAAAAAATCTTTCTCCTTGGAAGCATTTAGTCATGCCAAATTACTTTAAATATAATTTCTAACTAACTATTTCAAGTTCTAACTAGTATAAATGCCTATTAAAATAAAATTAACACTGGATTAAAAAGTAAAAGCTTCCTTTTAGAGTTTTAAATTTTAATTACATACCATTGGGGCAAATACCAAAATTAAATTTAAGCATTATTTCTAATAAATAAAATAGCCTCAGTAAGTAAGACTGTCACTGCAGTTCTCTAATCAGCTCTGATCAAATGGAATGAGGAAAAATAGTCTCTCTACGCTGATCTGTGTTGGAAGCAGATCTGTAACAAGAAGCGCAGCATCTTTTACAATTTCAGGCTATTTAGTTCTCTATGCTGACCTGTGTTGGAGGCAGAGCTGTAACTAGAAGCACAGAATCTTTTACAATTTCAGGATATTTAGAGATGGCTTCTCTAACATTTAATTTAGATTTTCTGTCAAAACGTTCTACTTCTATTTAAAGCTTTGTTATATTCCACCTTGAAATTTGTTATTTTCAATATATTTTAGGTTTACTTTTTTCAGTATCAGACTAGAGTTTTCTGGTATTTGGGATATATTTGTAGATTTACTTTTTTCAGTATCAGACTCGAGTTTTCTTGTGTGATATATTTGTAGGTTTACTTTTTTCAGTATCAGACTTGAGTTTTCTTTTTTGGACGCTGGGAAATGGTCTGCTTGATCCAATAATTTTTCAAAATCAGTTTCATCATCAGTATTTGCATTGGATTTTGGATTTTACGAATTTTAAGTCCTAAAGTCTGGATAGGCTTATACACGGGTTTCGCATTTTTACCAATTTTTAAACTCTGAAGTCGGGGAGTCAGCTTATATTCAAGTATATATGGTAATTTAGCAAATTTAAATTTTAATTCTAATTTTTCTTTTATATATGTACAGGTATATATTTACCCTCCGGCAGAGTGAGCGGAGCACTCGTTTGGTCCGCTGGAGTTGAGTATCAAACGTAAAAGCGGAGCACTCGTTTGGTCCACTGGAGTTGAGTATCAAACAGAAAAGCAACATCATTGGCTAAAATGAGGCCAACAATACTGTACTTAAAAAAATTAAAATGACTTCTTATCAAACTAAATTAATATGTTACATTGGCATTACAGCAGATATCTTAGGCTATCTTCAATAATCCTCTTGTATTGTCTGTTTTTTATTTATTATAACTTGACGTGTAAGAGTGCTAGCCGCTAGGCCTATGAGTTAGGCTATAGGACTATATTTTAATCATTAATCAGAATCCTATGCCTAAGTTTCAGTTTGGCTTAGACCACAACACTTTCCATAAAATAGTCTAAATATGGCACCAAAAGGCAAAAATTTATCACTTAGGGCTGAGATTCATAAATTAACTAATAACACTATAGGGGCCTTTTCATAAATTTAAATAATTGATATTATTCATAACTTATTATCATTAGCCGTAAATAGTTAGAAACGATATATATAGCTCTAGCCCTAGATAAGTAGGGATTTAAGGAGTCGAGAGTCGGTTGTTTTTTCCGATTCCGACTCCTGACTCCTCCTGTTAGAAACGATATATATAGCTCTAGCCCTAGATAAGTAGGGATTTAAGGAGTCGAGAGTCAGTTGTTTTTTCCGATTCCGACTCCTGACTACGGGCAATTTAAAAATCCGATTCCGACTCCATCCAAAAACCTCCGACTCCCCGACTCCCGAATCCGACTCTGCAGCCCTGCCTGTAACTGTAACTGCAGCTGATCGCAGTTTTCCTAAACTGAAAATTTTAAAAAATTACGACAACAACAACCCAAAACCGACTGAATGATTTAGCAATATATTCTATAGAGAAGACGATATCTGTAACAATAAATTATAAAGATGCAATCAAACAATTTGCTGCAATAAAAGCTCGAAGAGTAATTTAAAATAAATTATATTCAATTTTTCTGTTTTTTCAGTATTGTAATGTTCAATCAATTTTTTTTTATTCTTTTTTTAAATATAAATAAAACTTGTTTTTATCTTTAATACAAATTTTTCTTAACATGTTTGTTATTCTATTAAGTAGACTATTATTCATTATTTATTTTTCAAAAAAATTTTAAAATGTGCCATTTTTAAAACTTGCCTCAGGAATCACAATTAGTCAGTCCGGCCCTGACCATAGTCTGTCCACAAATTACATAAGATTCACTTTTGATTATGTATTTTGCTTTCTTTTTATTTTTTATTGTAACTTTTAATTGTACTTGATTAAGAAATTAGACAAAAAAAATCAAAATTTAATTTCATTTCAGTTTCATTTTCACGGATCCAACATGGAAACTCTTCATAAAGAATTTGATCCGAAATATTTGCCTGCAGAGTTTGGTGGAGAGTTACCTTCATATGATTGCACTGAAGAAAATCAACGATTATTTGACAACGAGGACATTTTTATAAAAAATGAAAAATACTGGACAGAAATCAAAAATACTTAACAATAAACTTAATTTAATGTACTGTACATATATTCTCTAATGGTTGGACAAAACAAAGTCATGAATTTTTGCATCAAAATAATGAAAAAAATTCTGATAAACATAAGTCCAAAAATACTGCATTTAAAAGATATTCCCATTTTTATAGTAAAGTGGTGCTTTTTCAAATAGCGTAAAGGAAATATGGTGATAAACATAAGTCCAAAAATACTGCATTTAAAAGATATTCCCATTTTTATAGTAAAGTAGTGCTTTTTCAAATAGCGTAAAGGAAATGTGTTTAATTAATAAAGTAAATTAAAAAACAAAGTTGACATTGTAGCATAACATATTTTTACGTTTTTCCATCTTAGATTTCAATATTAACTTTGTTTTTAAAATTATGTCATAATTAAGCACATATTTCTTTTATGATGTTTGGAAAAACACTATTGTACTATAAAAATAGATACATCTTTTAAATGCGGTGTTTTTGGGTATATCAGAAATTTTTCATTAGTTTGATGTGAAAAATTCATAGCTTTATTTTGCCCCAATCATTAGGTATATCCTGTATATATTTTCATAAATACTCTATATTTTGAATAAAAATATTTTCTGCTAAAATGAACAAATTAAAATCTACTGTAATCATTATTATTAAGCGAATTTGTTACAATATTTTGTGAATTACAGTTTATCTTAGATTCTAAAAGAAGTTTAAAAGTAACTAAATATCTTACTTATTATTTTAATTTGCTTTTCTGTAAAATAGCTTATAAATTTAGGTTTTTTCATTTTAGTTTTTCACGAATCAGATTCTATTTACTCACAAATTAAATTCCTATAAAATTGTATTTACATGAAAAAAAATTAAGAAAATATATCATAACTCAAAAAACGAAAAATAAATTACAAATCATGATTGCGAATTTACAGTTATTATTATTAACAATAATAACAATAATAACAATTATTGTTATTTTTACATCTGTGAAAATTATTCTAGAAAGTTTGCTCTATAGTGACTTAATTTTAAAAAATTACATTTAATATTTCGTAAATATATAATTTATTTTTTCAGTCTCATTACATTTAGGAAGTATTAAATTATAGTTTGCAAACCAATTTTTTAGATTACCTGATACATGTAGTATAGTTTGCACGAAGTGCAAATTTCCACTTCCAACTTCTGCCAGTGCATTATTGATATCTGATTTCATTATTAAGTATACCAAGGTTTTGTTTGAATAACTGTGATTTGATATCTGATCTTAAATAATTTCAATAAATTTCTTCCTTTAATGAAATGATTTTGATTGATATAGTTCTTTTATAAAATTATGTACATTAAATAAGCGATCCTAAACTTTCCTAACGCTACAACGATTTGCCAACCTACCGCCTATAATGATGTAAAAAATAATTCTATATATAAATAAGCTTGGGATGACATATTTTCAAAAATTTCTCTCAGAATGGAAAAATATTTTATCCTAGTAGTAAAAAATGATAAATTGAATTATTTTCAAAATAACACTGAAAATAACATGAATGAAATAAAATCTTATATATATTTTTAATTGTTGATTTGTTTGTTTATTTGCATGTTTATGTCAAGCAATTTCCTAACCGATAGAAGCTACAACAGCCAACTTGGTAGGCAGATTCTCTGCAACTGTAAAACTTAAATAACTGGCCTATTTAGTGATTTTAGAATAATCATTTTTAAACAATTACGAACAATCCAAAATTCTAAAGAATTTAACAATTTAGTGAATAGAAGGCACTATGTGCAGTCAGTGCCGGATCTAGTAAGTACGGGGACCGATTGGAATATTTTTCGTGGGGCATCTCAAAATATGGCTTATATGTATAAATAAAATAAATAACATTTATAAATAAAGACCAATTTTTGTCGGCTGGATTGGCTACGGCTTTCCCGAATCTCGAGTCCTACCACTTGAAAACATTTATCATGATCATGAAGTCGGGCCCTCCTGTCGATCCCCGTCGTCCTTAGCCGGGATTAGCAGTGAAACCACATCATATAGTCACATAGACCGAATGCAATGGTAGTACCTACACAGCATGCAAATGCGATGTATTCTATATGTGGGAATTCTGCGTATTCACTGCATCTGTTAATGAAAAATGCTCAGAATAGTCACATATGGAGTACAGTCCATAGAATATTCCCAGGACATATGTCGTCAATATCCATTATTGGCAAAAACCAATGAACAAAATCCATTTATTCCTGCGAGTCTCGCAATTTCAACTGTTGCATAATATGAATTTTGTAGGGGTACCAACATAAAATGGACCGAAGCACTTTTCAAACACTAGACCAAAAAAGGAAAATCATGTGCCACCACATGGGCACTGGATAAAGAATTTTGACTTCATACTGTACTGTCAGCCACATCAATATCAATTTCGTCAACGACTTCAATGGAAATCGGCCTTCGACCTCCCCTGGTGCCACACCCAAATCTCCATTGTCTTCAAACTTTATAATTATGTTCTGTTACTTATTTTTAGACATGGGCCCTTTTCATACTCTTTTCAAATGAAAATATTCTCTCAATGAAAATATGCTCTAAATTTCCTTTTGACAGGATAAATAAATTATTAATAATAAAATAAACACGATGAATTACTTTTATATATTTTTAATTACAGATAAATAAAGATTTCACTATTTGTACGAATAACCATGAGAGTCACTGTATATTAGGTTTCGATATAACATTGATTAGAACCCACTCCAGAGACCACTTATATCTAATGCGTAGTTTCGTAATTTGTATGCTTTTATTTGGATAAATTTCATCTTGATGTGAAACTCTGAACCATTTATAACTACCCTGTACAAACCTGTACCCAAAATATTGAGATAGGGCTCAATGTAAAAATAGTAATTGTGTGTGAGTGTGAACGTTTTCGGTAATTGTAATCATCTGTAACTTCCTTTATTATATTGTACCATTTATACATTCCGCGAATATTGAAAAACAATACATATATTTAAACTAACCCTTATATGTTCCGCGAATATTGAAAAACGATACATATATTTAAATTATTTTTCTTAATACATTATTTAATTACATAAACTTTGACAAACACGGGGGCCCCCTCAAGTGCGCGGCCCGATTGGGTGCAATCGGCTTAAATCCGGCACTGTTGCTAAAACTTTGACAAACACGGGGCTCCCTCAAGCGCGGGGCCCGATTGGGTGCAATCAGCTTAACCATTTATACGTTCCGCGAATATTGAAAAACGGTAATATATATTTTAAAATACTTTTTCTTAATACAGGTATTTAATTATATAAACTTTGACAGACACGGGGCCCCTTCAAGCGTGGGGCCCGATTAGGTTCAATCGGTGCAATCGGCTTAAATCCGGCACTGTGTGCAGTCTATGTTTTGACTAAATATAACAATTTAATCAGTAGAACGTTCATTTAAATCATTCAGAGTAGGGTTCGAATATGAGATGACGTCATAGTCATACTGATGTGAATATGTACCGTCATAATCGTACCCATTATTACGTCGTCATGACATAACTATGGGTACGATTATGACGATTTCGATTCATGGCGTCACGCCTCGGCGATGATAATATCTTTGTGTTAAATCTGATTAAATCTTTAATAAAATTGGTTACAAAAAGCCAATATGATAAATTCCATATGATATATTGATAAATTATATGGCAGAATGATTTTGTTCGAATTAGGGATTTCATCTCAAGATCTCGTGACGTCATCGTGATAAAATATTGATAAATGATCTCCCGATTTTATACTTAATAAATTCAGAAAGAACAAATAATTTCTACCAGTTGTAATTCAAATAGTCTGATGATGATATAATATTTTAATTAACACGAGATTTGAAATAACTGAAATCAGTGCATGAAATAATTTTCCAATAAAAATTTATTTCTGAAGAATATTATGAAGATCGGTAAAATGATCAATTTTTCGGTCGGTATAGAACACAATATCACAGAATTACGAGTTTCAATGTTTCTCCAAGTAAATCGTTTTAAAATAGAAGAGCGAAAAGACATATAAACTCATAAGATTGTGCAATTTCTAAAAATTACGAGGGTTGTATTGAAGAACAACTGAACCACTGAAACTGTAAAAGAAATCAACATGCAAAGAATCAAAATAAAGTTTTTCCGAATGTACTATGCCAGGTAACTTCGGGCATACTTTGCTAATAATAATCTTTTTATAGTCAGTGAAATGACGCCACTTTCCATTCTAAACGAATATTAAGTGACGTGACGAAACAAGCAACTGAATTACGAGTTTCAATGTTTCTCCAAGTAAATCGTTTTAAAATAGAAGAGCGAAAAGACATGTAAACTCATAAGATTGTGCAATTTCTAAAAATTACGAGGGTTGTATCTGACCACTGAAACTGTAAAAGAAATCAACATGCAAAGAATCAAAATAAAGTTTTTCCGAATGTACTATGCCAGGTAACTTCGGGCATACTTTGCTAATAATAATCTTTTTATAGTCAGTGAAATGACGCCACTTTCCATTCTAAAAGAATATTAAGTGACGTGACGAAACAAGCCTTTCCACAGACTGCCAATCCCTGCGGAGAAGTCAGCTGGATTGTGGAACATGTCGATTGATAGTCCGGTTCAGATCCCATGATAAACGTTTTCAAGGGGTTGGACCTGAGAGTGGAAAGCCGAAGCGTTTCCACACGGTCACTCCGACCGATGAATAATGTGTATTTGGATATAACATAATAATTAACTTTTAATTATTCTGAATTGAACTCAACAAAACACCACAGAAAAGGTATCTAACAGAACCCTAACCATAAGAGAATTTCTTTGCTCTTCTAAACAGTACTTTTTTTGAAAGGGAATACCGCACATAGTTTCTTAATTTTTCTTTTATTAATATCTTAATGTTGATGACAAGAAGTTTTATAATAAATAGAATAGTTACATATACAGAACGAAGGAGGATAGGTGCTTACATCGCAAAAGACAATAAGGAATCTCTAGATTAGTGCGGGTTTGAATAATGCTGTTTTGATTAGTGCTAAAAAATATTTGCGACTATTCCTTAATATATGCGGTGCGAGATTTGATTAGTGCGATTTTTTTTGCAAATCCTCTGAAGCGTTGGCAACTGAATCTCGGGGATTATACTTTACATGATTAGAGCATTGCAATGAATTTATTTATTTTATTCTCTTAATATTATGACTTTCATCATGTAATTATTATATTTTAAATTCGTTCGTAATTTTATTTATTAATAAATTTAGCGTGAATGGCGACTATCTACTAATAGCCATTACAATATTATATAGCCAGCCTTGCTTTTAATTTGCCAGTACTCGATGTCTACGGATGTGCAGTTATTTTTTACAAAATTTATGCAATTCTTTAAAAAATAATTTTTTTTTGTGATAAATAAATTTTAATTCTTACTATAAATTTTTAAATACATATATATATTCCGAAATGGTTTAAAGTATATGTAATGCAATATGAATACGGTTTTGACAGAAAAAAAAAGTACATGTTTATAATTTTGATATTTTCCAGGATTCACTTATAATTATTTTCCAGTTATGCAATATAGATACGAGAGAGAGGAAAAATACTGTACATGTTTATAATTTTGATATCTTCCAGGATTCATTATAATTATTCCCATTGGTTTTGTAGTTTGATTAGTGCGGTTTTGATATATGCGGTGTATTGCGAGGATTTATTAACCGCACTAATCAAGGGATTCCTGTACATAAGTTGGTCTCAATTTTTATCTTCAGACAAGACAATAATTTCAAGTTTTAGATTTTTTTTCTACTCACTTAATTTTCTAAGAATCACATTAAATTTACGAAAAGATCCATTGATTCACGGACCTCACTCATTCAATTACATGTTTTCTTTCGATCTGAATTCAGATATAAATTATTAACTTGGTATTTTATAGATTTGTTTTTGTGGCATACTGTTGATTTCAGCTAATCTGTGCTTTTGTCAACTGACATTCTTATCTTCTATATGGTGTTGCTAATAGTATTTTGATCGATGGGTACTGTATATGGAGATGCTAAGGAAATTTTAACATTTTATACCTCACTTTGGTACAAAAGGATCATTCAAACCTAAAAGCTGTTGTTTCATTGTCTTATATAATATCAGTTAGGAGTAGAATGTTTCTATAATATCAGTTAGGAGTAGAATGTTTCTACAGTAGTTAGGAGTAGAATGTTTCTATTACAGTTAGGTGTAGAATGTTTTTACAATAGTATACAAGGTTATGGTTTCCTATAATAGTCTACGAGGTTTACCGGTTTTTATAACAGATTGTTCTTATAATAACCTACGAGGTTTGTGTTCTTACAACAGTTAGAAATCGATTGTTCCTACAATAATCTATTAAATTTGTGTGTTATTACAACAGTTAAAAGTAGATTGTTCCTACAATAATTTATGAAGTTTGTGTTTTTACAATAGTTAGAAATAGATTGTTCCTACGAGGTTGGTGTTCTTACAATAATTAGATATAGATTGTTCCTACAATAATCTATGAAATTTGTGTTCTTATACAGTATATAATCTATATATTGTGCTATTATAATAGTTAAAAATCGATTATTCCTACAATAGTCTGCGAAGTCTGTATTCTTACAACAGAAATATGTAGTGTTTCTACAATAATGTATAGTGTTTATGTGTTTTTACAACAGTTATAAATCGATTGTTCCTAGAGTAATCTACCAGGTTTAGGGATTCTTAACCATAAAGAATCCCTAAACCTCGTAGATTACTGTAGGAACAATCGATTTATAACAGTTTGCGAATCCTCTTAACCATAAAGAGGATTCGCGTTGTTTTAGCTTAAATTTATAAAATATAAAGAGCAATTTTTACAATTAAACAATTACAAACGACGATAACCATCCCGTAAAATAGATTAACATCAAAAATATTCCGAATTTAGGTTATTATTACCAAATTTTAAAGAATATATTCGTCGTCTTATGTGTGTAAGAAGGAAGAAGGATTTTTTTTCTGATAAAAATCTATCGGCTGCTTGGCATGGATTGGATGGAAACATGATTTATGTCACTAGATTATATAAAACATGCACTTATCTTAAATGCTTGCACATAATATCGTTCAAGTTTATCCCGAATGCATTCAATCGTTTTATTTAACACGTCCGTGGTCGAAAGGAAATTGTATCGATATATAAAATCTGTGCTTTCTTGTCTGACAAATATCAAAATCAATTTTGACCACAATTTTGTAAAGTGATTTAAACTCGCTACAAGAAGATATTGCAAACAGATTGTGTAGCTGTCCATCTCAATAGTCAAAACTCGATCGATTCTTTTCTCCCAACAGAACAACTGATTCATTACAATGACATCACCAGCAATCGTTCCAAGTATTACGTAATGCGAATGAATATAATAAACGAATATTTGCACATTATCTCGCGACTTGATTTTCTCTATTATTACACCAGATAACTGGATAAATCCTTAAAAATCTCTCTTGTTTACTGTCGAAATATACGAGCTACTGATTACTTCTGGTGGTGTTTTATTCACAAAAACCATCCTCGATTTGCGGTTTCTACGCCGAAATACTGTTGCTGTTTTTATGTATAAGTACAGACATGCCCTTATATCCTCGATTTGCGGTTTCTACGCCGAAATACTGTTGCTGTTTTTATGTATAAGTACAGATGACAACACAAAAATAAGAACAGTATAAGCATGTTTTCGGCATAAAATAAGAACAGTATAAGCATGTTTTCGGCGTAAAATAAGAACAGTATAAGCATGTTTTCGGCATAAAATAAGAACAGTATAAGCATGTTTTCGGCGTAAAATAAGAACAGTATAAGCGTGTTTTCGGCGTACAATAAGAACAGTATAAGCGTGTTTTCGGCGTGGAAACGAAATTCTAGAATGGTTTCTGCGAATAAAACAAGACCAGAACTATTCAGTAGCTCGTATTTTCGGTTTTTGTTGGGCATACTGGCAGCTCATTTGCACTTAGCACTTGATCGAATCTGCAGGATCTTTCCCAAAGGAATCGAAACGGATTGAAACCTTTTAAATACTCCATTTAAGAGGTTTCGATCGACTAATTGGTTCAATCGGTTTCTCTCCAACTAACGAGACCTTTCTGCTCCTCATTAGTAGGTTTCGTCTAATATACCTCTTAATAGAGCCGCTGGCCTATTAAAATCCTAATTAGCGCAGCGCTATGCGAAAACATCGTTCTAAACTGATTAAATAACTCTACTAAAATAACTTATAGCGAGCGACCGAGCGCTATCTTATAAGTTATCATCCTTCTAGCACACAAAACAACAATAAGTAATTGTGAGAATGCAAAAAATAAAAAAAAAAGTATATATTACATCACCGCAAACAATGACATAGTTTAGTATGTGCATGATACTGCTATTTTACCCAGGCGGATATCCTCTGCATATAAGACTCTCCCCATGCTATTTATAGGTCAGTTGATTACCATGAAAAGGTAGAGTGGGTTCCCCATCCTTTTGATTGTTTGCATTGTTGTTTTGCAGCCAGCGTAAGGTTAATTAAAGCCGAGAGTGTACCACTGCGGAAACACGTCCAGTTAATTAACGAGACAAAACAATTTATAAAAGATAGGAAGTCTGCCCGGAAAACAAGTCGAACTGTTATTTAAAACAAGAAGGAAAAAAAAAAAAGAAAGAAATATTCGAATAATAGTCGAGATTTATGCTCCTGGCAGAAGGATTGAGAGGTTGGCAGCTTCTCGTGGCTTTAAAACTAACTATTACCTGTCTGTGTCGGATTTAATTAAAAAGAATTATTCAGTAGATTCCTGACGACGAAAGTTCGACACCTCTTCGATGATTTAAAAACCTATTAAAACTATCAGTTGGTGTATTCAGCCGGAGGTTAGACTATGGGGAGCAGCTGGAAAGATTTCAAGGTCGTTGCGCTCTGTAATTACGCCTATAGGAATAGTTGTTCTCCCACCCACTCTCCTATATGGCTCCTAGTATCGTTCTCTTGTACGCAGAATGCAGTAGCTAATGACGAAAGTTCAAGGCTGTGACCATGCCTCCTAACAAAAAACCAAACATTGCTATGTCAGGTACACATGTTTTAGAAGGTTTATATTTATTCATTCCGAGCCAATCCGGATCTTTAGGTACGGAAAAAAATAATAAAAAAATATTCTGATGTTTTTGAGAAGATTCGCTAGCGGTGGTATGCGTGTCAAGTAGCATTCCCTCATCAGAAAAAGCGACCTAACTTTGCAAAACGGTTTCGTTCCCTTCCGAAATATATTCAAATGTCATCCTAAAGAGGATGGATTATAAGAAATTTCTTATTCGTCGAGAGAAAATACACGGAGGAGGAAAAAAAAATCGTTTAAAATGGCGGAGACATTACGGATTCCTTCAAAAAAAAAAAAATACCAAAAACTCGATTGTAAATAACATGACAGAAAGGAAAAGATTGTAAATAAGGTCTTCCCCAAACGGGGTTTCTTTTTTTTTGAAAAAATATAAAATTTTGTCATGTCAAAGAGAGAGAGAGGGAAAGAGTCCAAACTTCTAAGAAACAAACAGTCTGCAAGTACCGTGTGTATAGCTTTCTAAGGAGGCTAGGTCATAAAGAAAACTGAACTATTGCAAATACAAAAATTTGGGCTGCACCAGGCCATAAACAGTTCTTCTTTTTCTACAGTACGGTCAACAAAGACTCGAAGAAGTCCTCCTCCAAACAATTCCTTCCTCTACGTTTATTATATTTTTCTATTTTTTCCACATAACGACCTGCCTTAACCAGAAAAATGTTATTTGTAAATTTAAAATTATTCGTAATTACCAAAGAGAAAGAACGATAAATCTTCCAGATTTAAGAATGGGGTCAGAGAGAGAATCTTTTGTCTAGGACTTGACAAGGCACTACAAAACTGTTAGGAGATTAGCCAAAACAGGCCTAGCCATCTGGACTAACGACTGAAGAAGAGTATATATTTAGTATACTGTTGACTATAGTTCTTTGGATCCACCCGTTGGCGCAAGTTATCCTCTCCCTATCTCTAGCGATTGGCCCTGCACGAGTTTAACATATTTGGAGGTGGAGAACTCCGGGTTCCCAAACTGTAAACTTTACAAAACTAGTTGTATGGATGTCAAAAGAGGTACAAAACGGGAGGGTTTTTTTTTTAACCTTATTTATCAAAAGCGAGTCACCACCTTGCCATTTTTTCGTGTCGACAACCTTTTTTTTTTTTTTTCTTCTTCTTCTTTTCCTCTATAAAAAAGAATAAACGGAGGCCGTAAATAATACGATCTTTGTAATTTGTCGCTTATAAAATACCACTAGAATTATTATTATTTTCGAGAATAATCCTATAAATGGCTCTTTAAGACGGAGAAAAAAAATAAAAAATTCGAAACGTTTAACCGAAAACAGGGTGGAGATTTATCAAACTCTCGAGATTTTTAGTAGTTTTTCCACTAAATCTCTAAAGAATCTACAAGTTTGCACTCGAAATATATTCTTGCATATTTAAAATTTAACGCGAACTATGTAAAAATCGCTATACCGTACACACATATATATATAGATGTTGACATGGCAGGGGACACGGAATTATTTATATAAGTCTAGTTAATTTTGACAGATTATAAAATTAATTATTATAAAATAAGAAAAAATTTTCGGTTGGCTACTCTTCAATCGAGATTTAGTGGCTGTAATCATCGGATTAAAGTTGATTAGATAATCGGCCTCTTCGCAATATTGCAATTTGCTTAGACGATGACTAATTCTAACTGTGATTGTCTGTCTGCCGAAGGGATTGCCATCGACAGAATGATGTTCCTGTCACCAAGGAAACGTCAATACTTCCATATATGTGTGTGTGTGTATATATATAAATATATTGCAGTTTTCATAATAAACGAGAAGGTTATGCTCCAAGTATATAGATTCTACAATATATTTACATATCGACACTTTACCGACTCATCTTGCAAATACACACAAAGAAAAGGCTCGAGTTTTTTGAATGTTCACCTATAGTATATGCTCCAAGTATATAGATTCTACAATATATAATCCACAAAGAAACAAGGCACAAGTCTGTTTGAATGCCTACCTAAATGCCCGAGATATATTTGCATATCGATACTTTACCGACTCGTCTTATAAATATCCACAAGGCACGAGTTTGTTTTGAATGTCCAGTTGCAATATATGCTCGAGGTATATAGATTCTGCAGTATATTTGCATATCGCACCGACTCATCAGGCAAATATACACAAAGAAAACAAAGAAGCAAGGCACAAATTTGTTCTGAATGCCTACCTAAATGCCCGAGGTATATTCTACAATATA
Source organism: Olivierus martensii (assembly GCA_000484575.1). Lineage (NCBI taxonomy): Eukaryota > Metazoa > Arthropoda > Arachnida > Scorpiones > Buthidae > Olivierus > Olivierus martensii. The sequence continues at coordinate 34,324 of AYEL01066806.1, read as the reverse complement.
TATATCTACAAAGAAACAAGGCACGAGTTTGTTTTGAATGTCCATTTGTATGCCCGAGATATATAGATTTTACAGTATATATCTACAAAGAAACGAGGCATAGTTTGAAATACCTACTTAAATGCTGGTGAGATATATAGGTTCTGCAAGATATTTGCATATTACTTTACTGACTCATCTTGTAAACATACACAAAGAAGTAAAGCACGAATTATGTCCACTTATATGCTAGAGGTGTATATATTCTACAATATATATATCTACAAAGAAACAAGGCACGAGTTTGTTTTGAATGTCCATTTGTATGCCCGAGATATATAGATTTTACAGTATATATCTACAAAGAAACGAGGCATAGTTTGAAATACCTACTTAAATGCTGGTGAGATATATAGGTTCTGCAAGATATTTGCATATCAACACTTTACTGACTCATCTTATAAACATACACAAAGAAGTAAAGCACGAATTATGTCCACTTATATGCTAGAGGTGTATATATTCTACAATATATATCCACAAAGAAACAAAGCATAAGCTTGTTATAAATGCCTACTTAAACGCTGGTGAGATATATAGGTTCTGCAATATACTCGCATATCGACACTTTACCGATTCATCTTGCAAATATTCACAAAGAAACAAGGCACGAGTTTGTTCTGGATGCCCACTTATATGCCTGAGTTATACAGATTCTACAATATATATCCACAAAGAAACAGAGCACAAGTTTGTTTTAAATGCTTACCTAAATGCAGCATATTTGCATATCGATATTTACCGGCTCATCTTGCAAATATACACAAAGAAACAAGGCAGGAGTTTGTTTTTAATATCCAAACTATATGCCCGGGGTTCTTGTGTATAGATTTTGCAATATATTTGCATATCGACAGTTTACCGGCTCATCTTGTAGGTATACACAAAGAAACAAGGCAGGAGTTTTGTGTTATGAATACCCTCCTAATTTTCAAACCTCTAAGGGATATGTTGGAAGTTTTTTATGTGACGGGGTGGGATATTTTTTTTTTTCTGTAGTTAGTTAGTGAATTCCTTTTTAAAATAGGAAAAGAACCGTTAAATTATGTAATGCAACCTGCGATATAACGGAACCTGTGAGATCTTTACTTGTATACCAAAACGAAAAGCAGCTGGAGTTTCTCTGCAGGTGAAGTCGAAACCCCCATTCTGGGGATAATGCTCATCAACGAAATCCGCGACATCCACCCATAGAGGCCTCCTTTAGTAAAAAGGTCTCCCTTCTCTTACCCTGCAGTCAGAGAGAGACCAGCTGGGCTGCCCTTGTCTGGAATATCTTAGAAAAACCTCACTTCAATATCCCCCCTACTCGGTTAAAAGGATGTGTTGTTTTTCAAGGTCACGGTCGTTTTCTCTCTCTAGTCTCTCTGCCAAATGTTTTTAAACAACCATCTTTATTCGGTTATCAAATTCTCAGAAAGGTTAACAACATATGTTACCAGAAATACCGTTTCGTCTTAGAAAACCAGTATCTCCGTTCCATCTTAACCCTGTATTTAGATCTCTGTTGAGTTCAATAGTCAAGTATCGCGTAACAGTATTTATATTGGCAGGCATGAATAGAAATCTTGTAGAAATTTTGGCTCGCGAAAATTTGGAACCGCATCAAGTATTTACTATAAAGTATGACCCGCCCGAATAAGATACGAGACGGTAATTGTACATTTTAAAGTAGTATAGCTTCTATATTTAAGTGTGCAGACGTTGCACATCTTTCAGGTAATTGCGTCGTTTCATTATAATTAGTTTAGTGGTGTTTTTACGAAAAAAAAAAAAAGAAAGTCGAAACAAAGACCAACAACTCTAAACCGGATCCACGTTGACACCAGCGATGTACACAAAAAATAGAAGGGGAAAAAATGCGATCATTTTTGTCCACTATATCATTATGTTTACGAGTGTCGCAAGATCGGCCGTGTTTATCGAGGTCTTTACTGATGTCGTCATCGTTGTGACGAAAGAATTATCCATTTTTTTACGACATTATGTGATATATTCCGTGCCAAAGAGGAAAATATCTTCTAAACAAGTAACCCGATAAAACTGATACCATTGAAATGAGGAAAAAAAAATATATATATATATATATAAATGCTCATCAGTTGGTGATAACATATCACGCGGAAATATCTTCTAAACAAGTAACCCGATAAAACTGATACCATTGAAATGAGGAAAAAAAAAATATATATATATATAAATGCTCATCAGTTAGTGATAACATATCACGCGAATAGATTAAATGTTATTGTTTGTATCAGAAATTTTCTAACGAAAACAATTCTTATTTTTAGCATAAATAAATCGTTAATGCGATCATTCGAAAACAAAAATATAATCGCTAGAAAACTCGATTTTTTCCGCTCGGATAATAAAATTAATGAGTGATCTCTCTATATATATATTTTTCCTCCTACTTATGGTGGAATTCCGAAAAATTCCACTTTTCGCGATAGACTAATTTTGGTTTTATTTATGTCACATTCGGCAGTTTTGTGTGCGTGTCCTTGAGTGGTTATCCCTTTAAGAAGCGTTGTTAACGGAGATTTCTGTTGTTTTACACCCGATAAATTTGTTAAAAAAAAAAAAAAAAAAAAGATTGGTAATGGCAAAAAAATTCCGATTCGTCACGTTTATTTATGCGTGTAAACGATGAATATTCGAGTCAACAATCTGTACAGGAGTGCAGCTGTTGACCGACTTCGAAAGTGTACAGTGTAGATTTTTATAACTATAATAAACAATTACAGAAGTTAACGATGATGATGATGATGATGATAATAATTATATTACTGGGCAGAAATTCGATAACAGAAAAATCTTACAGTGTGTGTGTCTGTGTGTGTGTACTATGACCTAAAATATCGATTTTTGTTAACAGTGCGGCAGACTTACTCATCTATTCTATTTGGAGATATTATCTTTTCAAGATCCCATTTACCATCTGTACTGCCCGGTTAAAGTGTTCAGTTAATATTTAAATATACGGCATGTGTTCCAGTCTGGTTTGCTAGCTTTAGGACACACATAAAAGAGTAAAAATTATATATACGTGTACACCCGTACGTATATAAAAGAATGAAAAATATCGGAACATACACACACACACGCGAAACACAACTTGGCACTTTTAATAAAACATCAGTGAACTACATCAATTAAAAAGTTTGTTAACGTTAACATTAAGAAACAACGTTAGGGGTTAACGTTTAACTAACTAACTCCTAACGTTTTTTAACGTTAGGAGTTAAACGTTAACTCCTAACGTTTACTCTTAACGTTAACTCCTAAATTAACTCTTACCGTTAGGAGTTAACGTTTAACTAACTAACTCCTAACGTTTTTTAACGTTAGGAATTAAAACGTTAACTCCTAACGTTTACCCTTAACATTAACATCTAACGTTTACTCCTAAATTAACTCTTAACGTTAGGAGTTAACGTTTAACTCCTAACGTTAAAACGTTAAGAGTTAACGTTAAAAAATATTTTTATTTTTTAACTTTAGGAGTTAAAAAGTAACGTAATTTCGATATAAAACGTATCGTAAAACTGCGTGGCTTTCATTGTGTCGTTTGACCTTGAGTTCACCTTGGCTGAATTATTCTTCTCTCTCTAGCCGTTTGTGTAAATGATCAAAGTCTGTTTCCAATTTTAGGTGTTTGGGATATTGTGGAATGGCGAAAACGACACACGTACCGACTCTAATTTTTTTTTTTTTAATATTTCTGCAAGTGCGCTTAAACACAGTCGTTTGCGTAATCTGGTGTTGTGTGAATTGTTTCCAGCGGCGAATCTGCTGATTTATAATTTATCCGCATCGTCTGTTTACTCCACACGTGAATCGGTTAGATTAAAATCGAGTGGCGATTTTTTTTTTTCATTTCGCGTTTTTCTCTCTTCCGATTTTCACGTAAAGAGTGGAAGAAGTGCCAGTGTTACGTATGGAGAGATACACACGAAACAAACGCTCTCTTAACGTCTTCGGTACACTTAAAACACGAGTGAGAGTCTCCAATCTCTTATAATGGTGTATAAGAGACGTCACGAGTCACAGGCACACATTCCACTCTCTCAAACTGCACGTGACATAGGCAACATTTCGGATACCAGCAGTTGCTAGGTTGCAGCACTCACCATCTGTCGTTGGCTGGCCTACCCCGGGATATAAATATTAGCCAGAGGGTTGGATGTTCAGTAGCAATTGTACTCGCAGCGATGATTTATAGAAAGTCTCCGTCCGTCCTTCTTATCGATTAGTCCTGTCAGGTTCAACGCACGGTCACTAGTACACGTGCTGCATTGCGTCGTTTCTTTATCCAGTCTGCAGCGGATGAAGTTTGTTGATCTTAATTGCCACGCTGCTTCTCTCGGTCTCATCGCTTCCTTTCTTCGATAAATACTCACAGAAAGAAAAAAAAAATAATAGATAAAGAAATTAGGAGGAAAGAGATAAAAAAAAAAAAATGCAGCCGTGTGCCACCTTTACAACTTCCATTTTTAAATCTCCAGCGACTTAATGACGTTTGTTTTGCTGGGAATTCCCGAAAAAGATTTAAAACATTTTCTACTGCGACGGTAACGGATCGGAAACAGCTGACATATCCAAATGTTGTTTACCAGATTTTTTTTTTTTCCTTTTTTTTTGTTTCTTTGTTTTATTTTTATTTTCGAACGAATTAATCCGTCTGACTTTTTCGAGGTATTTTTCGAGCAACACTGCCATCGGTTTTTTTGATATTTAGTGATATCACGATACTGTTTGGCACGAAAAGTTTTGATGAAAATGCATAATGAGTCGAAATAACCGCAATGCGGGCGAAATTTGTTGTCGTGTCATTGTTTACAATTTAAAAAAAAAAAAAATTGAAAAAAAAAAGGTAATGGTCACAAATTACAACTCTGCTCCAACTGCATTTGTATATTTTTACATATATACAAAGGTTTATTTACTCGATATACAAAGTTGTTTTATACACAAAATATTTTGTATACATATAAACTTCTTGTATATGAACTGTTTTTGTATGCACAGTGCTTTATATATTATTTACGCAATTTTTGCATGCAAACAGTTTCTTGTATATAGTGTTTTTGTATATTGTAGATGCCTTTTTATGTATATACAATTTCTTGCACACATAGTGTTTTTGTATATACATTGTTCCTTGTGCACGTAGTGGTATTATATACACACAGTTTCTTGTGCATGTAGTGTTTTTTATACACACAATTTCTTGTATATGCAGTGTCACAAAATATAATTTCGTGTATATGCAGTGTCACAAAATATAATTTCGTGTATATGCAGTAATACAAAATATAATTTCTTGTATATGCAGTGATATAAAATATAATTTCTTGTATATGCAGTGTCACAAAATATAATTTCGTGTATATGCAGTGTCACAAAATATAATTTCGTGTATATGCAGTGTTACAAAATATAATTTCTTGTATATGCAGTAATACAAAATATAATTTCTTGTATATGCAGTGTTTTTGTATACACACAATTTCTTTTATAAGCAGTGTTTTGTATTCATATAATCACTTGTATGTATAGTTTTCGTAGGCAAACTTCTAACAGTTATACAATGTATTATAGTCATACTGTATACAGTTTCTTATATACAATACTCAACTTTTGTATTCTATGAAGAAATTTTATAAGTTAAATATTTTTTTTATACAAAACACTATATTTCGTATACACATATTTATTATAGGCTATATACAATGTTTTTTTTTCGTATATTATATACGCAAGTTTTGTAAACAGCTTCTACATATACAATATAATTTTATATAAGCTTAACACAAACTTGATGGCTTTGAGTATACCAAAATATAAAGTTGAAATTTGGCAACAGTGGGGGAGAAAACTCCATTAATATTAAAGATAATAAATTTTGCTTCGAGGGCGGATATGCAATAAAAAGTTTTCTTGTATGTATGTATGTGTGTGTGTGTGTGTGTGTGTGTGTGTGTGTGAGGTGATTATCTTTTGATACATGGATCTTCTTCGCTGCCGTCCCACTTCTCCTAACTGCCAGTAATTAAAAAAATAAGACGAGAGTTTCTGCTGAGAAACTTCATCTTTTGTACATATAGGCCAGGTGTAAGACTGCAAAAATAATTTCTTCCGGGTATATACCGAGCCTCCTACAAAAGCTGGCAGAAGATAACAGCACCTCTATCGCGCATCAATCAATCATTAGAGTTATTGCAACCTTTATCCCCCGGTGGTAGGCACAGACAGCAGTCTAAGCTAGGCTAAAGAAGAGAGTAAAAAAAAATTCCCTCCCGCAGTTCAATTTTGAATGCTCCCCCAGGGGAACTAACAGAATGCACCATTCTGTGTAAGGGGGAGAAGCGGTTTTCATTAATTCTGTCAAACTCTCTGCTTCAAAATCCTATTCACTAACCATTCCTTTATCCTACACATCTTCGCTCTTATTGAAATTCAACTTGTGTTGTCGAATAATTAATGGAAGACGTTAATCCCTTATTCTCTTAATCCCTTCGATAGATTTTGATTGATTTGCAATTTGATGCTCTTCCTTTGTTCGTCTTTGCATTTAATGTTTTCCAACTTATTCCCATACCGCCTTTTGTTTTATATATATACATTATACGTAGAGTTTCCCCATGGATTAAGTCTAATCACGCTCGATTGTTTTTCTTTTATGACCTAAATAATTTATTCTATAAATAGTAACTTTTTAATTTCGAATTAACGGCTCACATTCTTTTATTTTTTACTTTTTAATACTAAACTAGAAACCGTGTTTAACAGTTACATCGTAGTTTTAAGTGCATTCTTTCCGGAAACAGACACACACACAGGACAAAGGAAGAAAAATGTGCAGCTATGTGCCATTCCATAAATACAACTTGTCCGTATTTTCTCCCTTAGGAATGGTCGCTTTGATGCTTTTCTTATAAAAATATGAGTTTTTTTTCTGTTATAAAAACATATCGACGACTTTCTGGCAGAGTATTTTTGTTGTTTTTATAAAATACGTCTAAACACGCTCCATTCTTAAGAAAATAACTATATTTTTGTTACCTACAACTATGTTTGGCATACCGGACAATCGATACCTTTATGTTTTCTATAGAAAAGCATAACATCGATTTTTTATTCCTGTACTCAGCGTGATAATCGTAACATATTTTGCATGCTTAATCACACGATGCTACTGTAAACTTAAACAGGAACGTACGTGAAACTGTTGAGTAACATACGCAGAACTGTCTTGCGTAACTTACAAAACTTGATGTTAATCTACGCGAGATTTTTAACCCATAGCAGGGATGCCAACGTATATTATGCCAGTTTTTAGACACATAATCGCGAAGGTTATATTTGGCTCACAGTGTTAACACAATATATCAATCTATGCTTATATTTTTCCTGTTAAAAAATGAATTATATATATATATATATAGATCAGTTTACAAGAAACAACTTTGAAATTTCTCATGAATCAGAAAGATTATCAGGCAAACTATACAAATATTTGTGATATCGGTTATCGCGCTTGATGATAATTTCATAACTTCACGTTCCATTTTATTATTCAACCAGTTACTAAATCAGGAGAAGGTAAGATAAGTTACATTAAGTTAAAAAATTAATATGTATCGGAACGGTTTTGTTCTTGGTCTAGTTTGCGATTTATTTTTAAAAGTTTTGAACTTGAAACTTCCTTTATCTCTGTTTTATTTTACTTTTTATACATATATATATATATATATATTCTCCTCCTCCTTCTCCTCCCTTCCTTTGACTGCGACCTAAATTTTTAATGCGAAAATAAATTTGCACTTTCCTAACCGGATTTTCAGTTTCGTGTTGCGAAAAACGTTTTAAAACCTATTAAAATAATATAATTTTGGATGAGAGCCCGAAGGGTTTGTACTTAAATAATAATAAAAAAAGTTAAAATAAAAAAATAAAATAAAACAAAGTCGTGATTGTCTTTCCTGAACACAAATAAGGAAGTGCTTTATTCCCTTAATTTTTTCTCCCGTTTTCACTTAATTAGAACGTGATTGAATGAAAAGATTTTTTCGTTTTTTTTTTTTTTTTTTCACTTAATTAGAACGTGATTGAATGAAAAGATTTTTTTTTTTTTTTTTTTGCTTTTTATCCTTTGTTTTTTTCCTAAGCCAAAAATCTAGTGACGTTCAATTATTCTCGAACGTTATCAGTGTCTGTTCTAACACCAGAGACTGGTGTTATAAGTTTTTCTGAAATTAAACACAGTCTTTAATGTTGTAAGTTTAAAAATGTTCTTATTATACGCATGTAACACGGCATTTTGAAACTTATAACACTAAAGACTTGTATAACACACAGTACTGTGTGTTATACGATTAATAACACACAGTACTGTATTTGAAATTTGCAACACTAAAGACTACAGTGCAATTTACAACATTAAAGACTACGCATAAGACAGCACTGTACTTGAAATTTACAACACTAAAGACTACTCATAATACACAGCACTGTACTTGAAATTTACAACACTAAAGACTACGCATAACACACAGTACTGTATTTGAAATTTGCAACACTAAAGACTACAGTGCAATTTACAACATTAAAGACTATGCATAAGACAGCACTGTACTTGAAATTTACAACACTAAAGACTACGCATAATACACAGTACTGTATTTGAAATTTGCAACACTAAAGACTATGAGTAATACTGTATGTTAACACACTGTGTGTTATAACATATAGTGTTATTCGTAGTCTTTTGTGTTGTAAATTTCAAAATACCGTGTGTTAACGAGTGGTAACGCAGTATTTTAATGTTATAAAGCCCGAAGTTATAACAAAAGACTTATAAAATGACTTTTGGTCTATTAAAATAATTCTGTTTACTAGTCTAATTTTTGTTTTGTGTACTGTGAGCTTCCTATTGCAGATGTAGTAGTTCAAAACTCATTTCTGGCTTAAAAATTGGTGGAGATAAACGAGTTTGGCAAAGTTATAAACTGGAGAAAATGAAAAAAAAAAAACTGCTTCAAAAACCAAATTATGTTTTGATTTCGGAACAGACCTTTAAAAATTACATATTGAGATTCCGTGCATCGTCGATTTTTCGTAAGTTGGCAAACGGAGGGAGTCCTCGAAATCTCCTTAAATATTCATTTTTGGAATGGAACGACTCGGAAACAACTCTTAATCACCACATCCTAATGTTTCTGTAGGACAAAGAAAAAAAAAGTTTCTCTCCAATCAAGACGAGAATGCTCCTCTCATTCGTCACTTCCCTGTCACACGGGGTCAGTGACCCGACCAATCCCCACGCGCTCTTACCCCGTGACGGAAATGGACCGAGCCACAGCTGGAGTCTACTGACGTCACATCCGTCCGTCAAGCAGACATGTGACAGGTGAAAAACAGTCGTTGCACATGCGACTCTCTCTCTCTCTGTCTCTCACTCTTTTCTCCTCTCTCTCTCTTTCTTTCCCCGCGCGCCACCCCATACATTCTAAGTAGGGCACACCTACTGTATTTACTACGACGATTCCAGTAACTATAAACATTACAATTTCTGGCTTCAATCCAACTTTGTGAATGGGTTTGATGGAAAAATCGATGCCACCAAGACGTTGAGATGATGTCCGGTTGTACGTAAGTCGAATTGTTGGAATTCCACTTGCCCGCGCTTTGCTTTTATCGCTTTAACGCGATTCTACTGTGCAAAACTAGCTTTCGGGTGTTTAGAATTGCGATTTTGGGGAAGCCATTTTTTTTCCTGTATTTTTTTTTTTCGATGACGCGATGCGAGGCAATCGAAGCTACACACACAAAAGAAGCCATTTTTACCGGCCAAACAACTTTATAAAGCAGGAAACGGGTCGCATTTTGTGTCAAGATCTTGCTAGCAGTGTGTGTGTGTGTGTGCGGTTAGATTCCTCACCCACGCCAAAAACCTGTCGAAATTAGGCGTGGTTTGGATTCCGAACAGAAAATCTTAAAAGGTGTTCACGTGAATTAAGGCGGATGTTTGATAACAGACTTACAGTAACGCCCGAAAATTATTTCCTCTAAGTTTGGCTCCTTGCTCTATCGATTCCTGCCAGATATTTAAAGATAAAACGTTAGTGAAGAGAAGGAAAAAAAAACAAGGGCGTGGAAGAGGTAACGATTTACTATAATAAAATTACGCAAAAAAAAAAAAGATTATGGTTAACATTGCGGATAGAGTTAGCTGTTGATTTTTAATAAACGTTAAAAGCCATTTTAGATAATTTGCACGGTCAGTTAAATGTGCAACCGTAAATAGAAATCAAATTAACGTGACATTTCGTTAATTTCGAATTTTTTTCACACGCTGGGGGGGCTTTGAGTAACGTCACACGTGCATGACGTCACGTTACTTTTGGAAACGCACTGTTACCATCTCTTTCATTCTAGTTTTTTTTTTTATTCTCTCTCCTGACACTAGTCATTCCAGTTGGACAGGAATTTTCGTGTCTCTAGGGGAAGACATACAAAAGAGAGAATGACTGGGGAACTTGAATAGCACGAGGAAACTGCATTCGACATCTGTGTGACGACTTTTGCAGCGTGAGTCACACAGTACGACCACAATTCGCCGCTGCACATGCTTATGATGTGTGCATAGACAGAGAGGAAAAGTGTGTATTGCAGTTTTGTTTTGCCAGATCTCTACAACACTAAAGTTTTTGCGTGTATGTATTGTGAAGGTGGTGTATTATGTGTGTGCATGTGTGTGTGTTTGTGTAGTGTAACGGAGAGAATCTTCACATTTGGCAGTGTCTTGTTATTCAAGAAACTGGGTCAATCGCTGGTCTATAAAAGTGCAGAGACACACGTTATTCAGACGACTGTAAACCCGTTGTTTAAGCTTCCTTTACTTACATCTTTAATGACTAAAATACTAAAGGGATATTTATCGTTTTTAAAACAATAAACACGGTTCTTTGCATAACATGTTTTCTAACAAAAATAAACAAAACTCACGAGTGTGTTTGGATTATTAAAATGGCGGTTATGCGTGTGTTACCCAATCGACGTTTTTCTTTGTTTTAAAAGTGTCAGTTCCGTTCAAGGACACACACAGCCGATCGCTATCTGTCTACACACACACAAAGCAACACAGCAGCAGCAGCAACAGAAACGACAAGCTCTGATTCTCAATAGGTTTTAAAACTTTCGACAATAAGGTAGAATACCTTGCGAGTTTCTAACTTACTCACAATGCCTCGTTTGTTCGACCTTTCTAACTTTTGTTTTTCTTTTCTGGAAGAGATATTGGACTTCCTAGCCATTGTAAAATTCCAAACAGATTTTTATCGATGGTAGAAAAACGCATCAAAACGTCGATACGGTTCCTGTTTATCCGTGTGTTTATGTTTAAACATATAGATAATTCAAACTTTGTTGTTTATAAAACATGAAATATTACTCATAAAAAAAAATATACCGCATAAACTAGTAGAAAAGTTATGAGATTTGTGATGATTAAACGCATTTCTAAATAACGATTATGTAACCATTACTGTATGGGAACGAATATATTGTCGAACTATTAAATAAATATTTGTAAACTTGTTTTAAAAATAGATTGATTTATCGCATTTATTTTCAATATATATATATATAAACTGCAATATATTTTATTATTTTTTTCCTTTTATAGCTTCTTGTTGAATTCGACGATTTAGACTGGAAGAAAAGAGAATGGATCAAGATCTACGACGAGAAACACTTCCTCCTTTTTCTCGTTGAACACACTTTAGTCTGGGCACCGAGAGAAGATAATCCCATCCGAGGTGGAGCCAAAAATCTCTACTGGCCTGCTCTGGTGAGTCCAAATATATCCGTTTTTTTCTTTTTTCTTTCTATCAAAAAAAAAAATACACCGTCCGATGACAATAATTCGATTTTGTCGAGGAGATAAATAGCGTTGTTTGTATCAGACTAGGCTATTTTTAGTTAGGAATCGGTTCGGCCGGTCTTCCACTGCTTTAGTTCCAAAGGTGTTTGTTGTTTGGGTGGAACGGAAAGATTTCTTTGTCGTCGTCGTACGGTACAAAGGTTAGTTTAGTGTATCTACAGTAGTCTGTAAGTACAGATAGAATTATCGACACAACTCTACAGGCAGAACAAAAGCAAAAATGGCGTTTAATATCCGAGAATGTACAGGCCTAGGAGGTAATTACACTATGTATATCTTAGAATTTACGCGCGCGTTAACTCGTTTAATATGTTTTGCGCATAATTGCCGTATTATAAAACGCCCGTAATGCGAAGTAGTCGCGAAAATTCGCTATATGTATGCGAAGTGTCCATTGAAAGCAAAATCTGAATACTGTACTCTCTAATCGTGGATTCATAACGGTTGAGAGGAACCAGGGAGTTCTGAATAGAAGGTCGAAACCTATTATGACGCGCTTATAGTGGTTTCAGAGTCAGAATTGTTCCCAAACAAATTTTACAGCACATAAAAGCGTAATTGTTTTTTTTTTTATATAGAATGGATCTATAAAATTTAAACCGGAGTGGATTAATGCGTTTTAACTGTTTATAAGTTTCGCTCGACCTCCGAAACTTCCCCTAAACATAAGAAAAAAAAAGTACAGAAGTTCTGGAAACAGATTCTTTGTTGTTCGGTCTTAAAAAAAAGGCAGAATGTATAAAAAAAATCTAGTCTATCTACTTGATGCAAGCTCTTTCTTCATAATGGTGAGTATGACAGATGAGATTGTACACTTTTGAAACTGGAGGCCGGTCAATTCGTCCTTACATACAGAGGACATTGTCCCGTTATATCATTGATCGTATGTTATACAGCCCTCCTAGTCACTTCTAAACTTACGGCGCCGTTCATCTTATTGGTCAATAAAAGTTGCCATATTTTGGCATTTTCCGCATTCGTCTGATAATTCCAGGCAAAACTATATATATATATATATATTTTTTTTTCTTTGGGGGACAGCGGCGTCACGCGTTTTGTTCTCTTCTTACCGCTAGTGGGTTGAATATCTGACCCGTTTCGAGAACTAGACCCCCCCTTTTTCTAACCTCTCACTCTGTTTGAGGAGATTATTCCGGCGTGGAGTAAATTTCCACGATAACAAAACTTCTCTCATGTCTCGAAGAAGTTTGGAGGTCGGAGGTGAAAGATAGTCTGTCACGAGTTACAGTTACCGAAAGATAGTGAAGTACTGTTAGCCATAAACAGGATATTGTTTCTGAAGCCAAGATTTTCCGAATGTTTTTTTTTTTTTATTATTATTTAAAAACATTCGCCAGACGGAGGAATTTAAAATTTCGCATACGGATCACGCATAGAATACGTCTAACATTGAAGAAAAAAGAAAAAAAAAACATGTTATATTCTATAGAGCGAACAGTATTTTCCTGTTATAATACCCCGGAGCGTTACAGAAATAGCCGAAACCGAACGTATACATCTAGATAAATCTTGTCTACATTTATATATAAATTTATAAATATAGATAAATATTTAAATGGCAAACAGGACAATTAAATCGATAAAAAAAAAAAATAAGAAAAACTTGTCTACAAATAAAATCAAGGTTAAATTGCTCATTTAAGGAAAGTGAAGAATGCAATTATTACAAGTAGTTAAATTGCCTACAAGCTATATATCCCAGTTATAATTTATAGCATAGTTACGAGAGATGAAGAAGCGGTAATAAATTTACTTTCCAGATTTTTCCTTCATAAATAAAATTTTTCGCGAACCGATAGCGAAAAATATCTTCTCTTGTCTTTATCGAGATATTTTTTCCCTCACTCCAAGACTCACAAATTGCGTATTAAAAGAAGGAAAGGGAGGATGTTACGCAATCAAGATATATATATATTATTCAATGGAAACCCACAAATTCGCAATTACTGATAGTCTTTCCTTTAATTTTCTCCAGCTTAAAAGTAGAAGAGGATATATAAATATATACTGCATGAGTGTGTAGAATGTTCTGATGTGAAAAGACTTCAAGAATCGATATTTCATCCCAGTCAGAAGTCTGTAATTACGAGTGACAGATAGTGTATGTAGAATATTGCAGAATTCACAAGTCGCGCCTTGCTTGCTTTCTTCTTCCACATGGCTAAACTGACCCTGGAGTGTTCCTATATATATATATATATTCCGAAAGGGATTATCGACGTCATTCAACAATTTTTCTTCTTCTTATATAACATCTCTCCAGGCTTTTAAAAATTCTTAGAAAGGTAATTGATACCGTGCCATTTATAAATTGATTCCTGTTTATTGCTTAGTAAATCATGTCGTTGCTGTCGAGAAGACGTACATCCATTGATACTTTTACCACCGCGTACTATATCTATAATACAATTTATGCCGCGTAGAATACGTTTAACGGATTATATAGGCCATCTTAAGTTTTTTTTTATGGGAAGGCCGCTCTTAACGTTACACAAACTCTCCCATTTATTCGAGAAAGGTAAATATTTTAAAAACATTCGCCTGGTGGGATTGTAACCGCGCTTTCTAGCAAACTAGAATACTGCAAACAAGCAGCTATCGTCCTTAAATTCTGCTACTGCAATATTTTAATTTCTTGCGCTGTGCCAGATTGTAACCAGGTTTTTCTATCAAATTAATATAATGCAAACAAGTTCGTGTTAAATTCTACAATATTTTATTTTCTTACACAACCGAGAATGTTGTCAAGCTTCGTAGCAAATTACAATATTGCAAACAAACTCGTCCTTAAATTCTAGAACTTTAATATTTCAATCTCTTGTATTGTGCTAGATTGTTGCTAGTCTTTCTAGCAAACTAAATAATGTAAACAAACTCGTCCATAAATTTTAGAAATATAATGCTTCAATTTCTTGTACAGTACTAGATTGTAGCCAGATTTTATAGCAGACTAAAATGCTGCCAACAAACTTATCTTTAAATTCTAGAATGGTAATGTTTCAATTTCTTCTATAGACTAAAATGCTGCCAACAAACTTATCTTTAAATTCTAGAATGGTAATGTTTCAATTTAAACATTACCATTCATAATTTTTACATTACAATCTGGTAACCCCAGATTGTAGCCAGACTTACTAACAAACTAGAATGCTGCCAACAAACAAGCTTATCTTAAATTCTAGAACTGTAATGTTACCAAAGCTCGGAGCAAAATACAATATTGTAAACAAACTCATCCTTAAATTCTAGAACTTTAATATATCAATTTCTAGTACAGTGCTAGATTGTTGCTAGTCTTTCTAGCAAACTAAATAATGTAAACAAACTCATCCTTAAATTCTACAACTGTAATATTTTAATTTCTTATATAGCGCCAGATTGTAGCCATACTTACTAGCAAACTAGAATGCTGCCAATAATGTCTTAAATTCTAGAACTGTAATAATGCCAAAGCTTCGTTGCAAACTACAATATTGTAAACAAACTCATCCTTAAATTCTAGAATGGTAATGTTTCAATTTCTTGTATATTGCTAGATTGTGGGTAAGTTTTCTACTAAACTAGAATACTGCAAACAAGCTTGCCTTTAAATTTCATAAATTTTTTAAAAATTTCTTGCACAACTGCACGCATTTTTCGTTTTTAATGTTTCAAGCAGCGGATGTCCTCGTTACTATTCTCATTCATTAGAAAAGAAAAACTAAACGAACCTCGGCCTTCTCGGTGTTTTAAACGTGGTTTCATGCTTTGTTTTAATACATTATCATAATTTTAATACTAGAACACTTAAGCACACACGAAATGAATAACTTATCACGTAGGCCTACGTTAAGCACGTTAAGTTTCACAATGCAGAATGCGGTGCGCCAGCAAATTATACGTCTAGAAAATTGCCATTCCTCTTTATTAATTGGTAGAAAATGAAATAACGTTTTAGGAAAACTTGATAATTATTTAAACAAGTTTTAAACTGGCAGAATTTAATGAAGTTTCTTTAAAAAAAGACGTATTTAACATTTAACAAGAGGAAAAAAAAAACGTTTAAAAGAAGGTTTTCTTTCTGTGTTTACTGTGTTCTTCTTCGATTTTCGAAGGAGAACTTGCCGAAAGTAGGCCTACGACGAATACATAAACAAACTAGTGTTTCTGTAGTTTGTAATTCGAGAAACACAGATTGCTTTTCTCTTCTTTTTTCTTCCTTCTTGTGTTTGTTGTTCCTTACTAAAACGAGTGGTGGTAGTAGTAGTAGTAGTAATATCGTCGGCGACGGAAAAACAATTTTCACAAACACATGTCGATTTTGTTTTTAAAACCTCTTAACAAATTCGGTAAAACTGATTAAAGTTAATGAAGCAGAAAGAAGGAAAGTAGTCAAAATAACAATTCACAAACTAAATTTAGTCAACTAAACTTTTGCGCCGCCGTACATTTAATTTATCGATTTAAAAAGAAAAAGAAAAATAACAGAATTTAGTCAACTAAACTTTTGCGCCGCCGTACATTTAATTTATCGATTTAAAAAGAAAAAAGAAAAAGAAAAATAACAGCACCAATTTTTCTTTCTGTATCGGAGATAACGACTAGGGAGAGAAAGAGAGAAGAGATTACGAGCATTAAAAAAAAGAAGTCGAACTTTTCTGCATAATAATGTTAAACAAACAAAAATTTAACATGTTAAATCATTATTGACACATGTTCTTACTTGCCGGTGACAGTTATGGGTCAACCTCATTCCTCTTTAGTCGAGAAGGTCACGTGAAAAATTCCGGTGGTGTGTGTGTGTGTATGTGTGGAAGTTTGTTTTTGTTTTCGCATTTGTTTGCAGATGTCATTAAAAATACGCATGCGGAACACATATATGTATATATGCCGGTTAAATGAACTTTCCAAAGTTTAGTTTTCTGCCAGATGCTGTTTATCCGGAATCCGATACGTTGCGAGAATTAATCGAATGTTTGCCATCTTTGACCGTGTGTATGTATGTGTGTGTGCCTGAGTCACGACGAGAAATTGCAAACACACAACATCTGCTATATCTCCCAAATAAAAGTAGAATTTTTGCTGGTAAATATACCGTAAAAATATTTTTCTCTAAAAAAAAATATATATATATAAAGTAATCGGAGTCAATAGTTTAAAATTCCACAAATGTTTCAGAACAACACGCCGATCTCCATTGTTTAAGAGTAGTCAACCGATATCCTTTAGGAAAATGATCGATTCGAACGCAATTCAAGCTTCTGGCAACACGAAGTTGATCTTTATTTTTTTATTTTTTTTTTGCTGTTTTAAACCGAATTAAATAGGATTGTGCACGAATTCCAAAGTGTAGTGTTCGAAACAGTTTCAAGGTACGAACCGTATCGTGTTAGAGAGAGAGAGAGAGAGAAATATCGCATTAATTGGAAAAGAGTCGTGTTCTTCGTAAACATGTGCCGCACTGTTTCATTAAAATCTATAGTTGTTTACAAGAGCAGGAAAAAATTTATATATATTTTAATTTTCTTATTGTAGATAGTTTTATATTAAAAACCATTGACCTACATATGTATAAATTATTGTTATTTAATGCTGTAGTAGGGCGTGATGGTGTTATTTTTCTTTGTTGTCATCTCTGGAATCGCTTTTGACTTGGAACCGTGCCATAAAAACACCAACACCCTTTCGAAAACAATTTAGTAATCACAGCCAAACTTGGTTCTGTCATTTATTTATTAAATATAGTGTGACTCATCTATTATCCGCTTTGTTTGTTTTTTTTATCATTATAAATTATTGTGTTTGTAATCGATTTAATAAATCGATTGTACTTATTTAAATTCTGCAACACGGCATTGGGAATGTTGTAGTATACGGTATTGTGTGTTTGTAATCGATTTAATAAATCGATTACAAAGAAAAATCACACTGTGTTTGTAATCGATTTAATAAATCGATTACAAACACAGTGTGATTTTTCTTTATTTGTAATCGATTACAAATACAGGAAAATTTAATAAATCGAAAATGTGTTTGTAATCGATTTAATAAATTGATTACAAACACATTCTTATATAAATCGATTACAACACGATTATTAATTAGTGTATCTGAAATTGATCATTTTTCATTACACATCGCTAACCGTGTGACGTGTACGTTTCTATTGTATTTATTTAAATTTGCAACACGGTATTGGGAATGTTGTAGTATACGGTATTGTGTCTCGACTTGGACTTGTCTGTTTTCGCTTTTGTTTGTGTATATCTTGTCTGTCTCTCGCTTGTCTGTTTTCCAGTGTCCGTTTAAATTTGTCAAGACCATTGTAGATTACAACTGGTGTGTGTGTTTACATTTACCAAACAACAGTGGGTGGTATACTAGCGAGATTAGGTTTTATCTATTTATATGTCTCTTTTATGCGATTAAATATTGATACAGACATCGTCACGATTATTAAAAAAAGTATTTACATTTACCAAACAACAGTGGGTGGTATACTAGCGAGATTAGGTTTTATCTATTTATCTGTCTCTTTTATACGATTAAATATTGATACAGACATCGTCACGATTATTAAAAAAAAGTAAAAAAAAATATATATATATAGCCTATAGTGTAACTAAATAGTTACTCGCAACGACTGCTAAAATGACAGTTAGGAAGCCAATACAAATATAATTACTTT
The DNA here is from genome assembly GCA_000484575.1 of Olivierus martensii. Classification (NCBI taxonomy): domain Eukaryota; kingdom Metazoa; phylum Arthropoda; class Arachnida; order Scorpiones; family Buthidae; genus Olivierus; species Olivierus martensii. The sequence continues at coordinate 15,644 of AYEL01066806.1, read as the reverse complement.
GCGTAAATTTAGTAGTTTTAAACAGAACAATCGGAATTAATTACCGAACAAATAAAGATAATCCTTAAAGACAGAATAGTATTTTCTAAACAGGAAACGATTCTTAGAAATTCGCTCGAGATATCTCATCAATTGTTTTGGCAACATCACCCTGGGGAATGTTCTGTCCTACATTCACAGCTATTACAAATGATGTATTGTCTCTCTCTCTCGTGTTTTCCTTATTCCAGTGTACTTGATGACGTAAGTTGGGTACTTACTCCCATCTTTAGAAAAATGCATAGTTCTGTTAAATGCTCAAAATTGATTAAATGGCAAAAAAAAAATAAATAATGGAAATTACTCAACGTCGCTTCCGCCTCTTACAAATCCTAATTGATATCTTGGTCGGTTGTTTATACTTTGCTTATTTTTGCGACCTTGGTCTTTTCTCTTTGTCCTTGCGAATATTTACGTTGACTGACGAAGGACTCAGCAACCAGCGGGTCATTTCCGCCTCAATATGTCGAGATGATGCTGGGTCATGTTCTTCATCATTTAAACAAATAATGTTTCGTAGTTCTGCAATTGAAAGTTTTAAACGTGGCGCAAACTGTTTTGTCTGAATTCCTACTGTTGACCAGAAACATTATTATTATTATTATTATTATCATCATTATCTATGTTCTAAAAGAGATATAAATAATGGACCAGCTATCGTTTTACGATAATTTTATCATCCCGGCTTACAAAACCATCCAGATGGCTTTATGTATCCAACATAAAATAATAACGACACGAAGAATGCTTTCACCTGGTGTAAAGTGTTCATTTTTTTATTATTTACTGGGGATTTCCGGTGCCGGATTTCGCTTTAAATTCCCTCTTCCGATTCGCAATTAACGTTTTATAAATGCGAAAATTATGCGACGGAAGCCATTTTTCTGGTTGCGGGTTTTTAAAAAACTTGTTATTATTGCTTCTTAGCAAAGGGAGGAGATCAAAAAGGAGAGAGAGAGAGAGAGAGAGAGAGAGAGAGTGAAGTTTCGGGGTTGGAAATCGGAACGATTTGCACGAATAATTAAGGAGTCTCGGTGCGTAATTAATCGTTAATTGCATGTGGAAAATTCATGTTGCACAGGCAAGAAAACGCGCCTGTAAAATTTATACATGGAGAAGCGTAATTTATATCGTAGCTAATTGACTTTTGGAATAACCTCTGTCTTCGAATCACATACAATATCCAGCAGTTGGTGTCAATTTACTTCCATTTCCCATCTCGCGCCTGTCCTTCCCTCTGGTTAGAGAGTGAGAACATCCCGCTAGGTCATTTTCGACTCTGACCCCAACTGCTGCAATCTGATAGACACGAACGGGGGGTCGATTGCCAGTCTAGCCCCCAAGGTCTCTGAGAACAAGTGGAGAACCAGTTTTAGACAATGTGCGCTGACCTTGGAGCGTCTTTGTACCGTTCTTGCTCCACTTCACCTTGAAGTCTGATTTTGACAGGTAGGTTCGCTAATTTCTTGAGGTTTTTTCTATCACCTAAAGCGCCTACTTTCATTGTCTCATATAATTGCAAACCTGGTGGAACCTCATTATATTCCCTATGGCGTTGTTGCGTATCGTATATACTCTCGAATTCCACGGCCGATTTAGAAGGCAGAACGGAATTTCTGATGCTTCACAGTTACAACAGTTATCGGCATCCACCGTAGCCCTATTGATAATAATGTCGGAATTTGTCAGCTACATCTAGAGTTATCGAAAGAATGCCTTATTGTAATTTACGTTACGAAAGAATGCTTTATCATCATCACCCTCAAACGGGAGTTAATCAGTAGAAAACTTACCGAAGACATACACACAATGCTTAATAACCATCGTTAGAAGTATCTTATCAGCTCGTTTATTAGATAATTCCCTTTTGCAACACGTGATAAACGTGTTAGATTACTAGTACTTTTTATTACATAAGATAATTTTGCCATTTTTCTGATTTTTTTTCCTCTTTCACCTTGACTCTTTGAAATCCAAAATATCTGGATGTAGACCTCTTTAAAATTAGCGATAAAAAAGTTATTTTTAATTCCTTATCTCCTATCTCGATCCAGTTTATTCCTTCAAAAAATCGGGTCGATTATTACGATATTTATAAATTTATGCAAAAAAATAAAACACATAAAAGGCAGGCCGGAGGAACTCTGTCGCCATGGTTTTTGAACTTTGTTTTGTGGGCGCAATGCAGACATACGTACACACACATTCGTACACAAACACACACAAACACAGCGAGCCGTTTTTGTCGCTAAAAAAATGGTATCTGCAGATTGCGGATTGACTTTTTAACCGTAGATGCAACTTTATAACCCTTGAAGCATAAAGCCTGTGGGACCAAGTCCAAAAATTGTTGATGAGGTACTTCAAATGAATGCGGGGTCTTACTCTTTACAAGCTGGCACATGTGCATCTGCTTATAAATGAGTTTTCCTCGATATCGAATGGCGTAGGCCGTGTACTTTCGTGTCAACACGCAAAGTCAAATTATAGAATCGGCAAGGCCACTCACACGAAAATATTAATCTTGCAGGAAATTAGTTTTTCGTTTAAATAATCGATTTTTATCATATATATATATTTTTTTTTATTTTTTTAATAAACGATAATTTAATGTCCGTGTTCATAATAGATATTTCCATACCAGAGGGGGATTCTTCGGAGGATTAACTCGGCTTTGTCAGAATTTTCTTTCCTTTTTTTTACTACTAAATTCGCGAGTTGTATGCGCGGTTTTCGGTATTTATATTTTTCTGTGGCAAACAGGAATTTGCCTTCTCGGCTTTGTCAGAATTTTCTTTCCTTTTTTTTACTACTAAATTCGCGAGTTGTATGCACGGTTTTCGGTATTTATATTTTTCTGTGACAAACAGGAATTTGATTTTTTGAACTGGCTGCACCGTGTGTCGAAACAGAATATGGTTATTTTTAAAACAAAAAAAAAAAAGAAAATGGAGTAATTCTAGAATGTGATCTGATAAAAATCGAACGATTGGTCACAAAGATTATCGGAAAGCGATAAAAGGATTTTTGGTTGAAAGAACTTTGTACAAAAATAAAAATAAAAATAAAAAAATATTTCGCCAGAGAAAAATAAAAGATATTACATTCAACGTTTAAACAATGCAAGTAATTTTTTTTTTTACTTTTTATTTTCCTTCTCTTACACGGAATGTACAGAGTCATTTTTAGATTAATGACGACAGCTTGTTTGGTATAATGCTTTCAATTGACTCGTTACATTCTATGAATAGTTTTTAAACAGAAGAACACGTCGATGAAAAATGTTTCGATATTAAAAATATCGAATAATAAACTTTGAATTCGCATTATGGAAGCCCGTTCCCGCAGATCTCTCTACCCACATGATGTCAACCACAGATGCTTAATATATGGAATATACAGGTGCTACCAGCTGCTCGGATGAATACTGTCATCCGTGAGTCAGCGGGGATGTTCGTTATTATGTTATTACACAGAATTCCAAGAATTGTGCCACGTAAAAAAAAAAAAAAAAAAAATTATTGTCGAGCAATTTTTGCTCGTCACACCGCGTAGAGACGAGCAAAAATTCGTGTTTGTTTCTTCGGCCTCGTGGAGCGAAGAGTAATTTTATATTTTTCTAACTTAAAAACGCAATAATGACAGGTCATCTCCCGAAGGACCACGGATAGATAAATATCGACAAAGGAACACAATCCGAAAAGTGCAAGTTTTCAAAGTGTCTAGAGCCGTAATGGTTAGGAGGGATATCGATCTGGCCCCGCTCTTCGTTCGATCAATGTTATTGACCGTACGTAGTAACTGTTGATGTTGTCTGTAGCAAACACACCCTTACGTTAGTTGATTGCCTAAATGGTATCGGTACACGATTCCGTCCCAAAAGGGTTGGTTACTAAATAACAGTCAGAAACTTTTGCCTGATTGTGTCCGGAAATAAGAAAGACAACTTTTGTTTCGCAATCGAATTAACGAAATTGCTCTTTTGTAGTTTTTTTCTGTCAACGTAGTGTTTTATAACACTGCGTTGACGGGAAAAAAAGACAAAAGAACCGTTCATGTGTTGTTTTCCCGTATAAAACACTGCGTTAACGGGAATTCGATGCTCGCGAGATACGCAATCCGTTCTTGTGTTAATGCAGTGTTACGAGATACGCAATCCGTTCTTGTGTTAATGCAGTGTTATAAAACACTGCGTTAACACAAGAACAGATTGCGTATCTCGCGAACGTCGAATTATAAAACAACACAAGAATGGATGCGTAGAAACGTCGTTTTCTGGTATATTAACTGTTAGCTTAACACTGGATTTGTAATTTGCATACGCGCGTTATTAGACGTATAATATACGAGATAATCGTTTGCTTATGTATAACACGCCGCATTGTTTGCCGTGTGCATTTCGATGTGTTAGAATCGTTTTAGAAACCGAAATCTTGTCGGAACTAATTTGCTTATTCGCACTGTAGGCATGTAAACACGTGGAATTCCGCGAAACAGTCATCTCATATATATATACACACACACATACGTATATACAGTATATAGTGTTGCGAGAACGGATTTTAGTTAAATATCCTTGGAAGTCAGCCAGGGTTTTTTTTCCGGAGGTGTTACATTGTAAGATGCAATAGCTAGATATATATTTACAGCGAAATGTGTCTACAAAGAAATTCTTTACGTAATCTCTCCAACAGATAGTTGATATGGAAAACACGCTATCGTTTACCCTGCGGTCATCTATTATATCAAATATGATAAAAAATTCAGCGGATAAATATTTTTGTTGATGGACGGAATTCCTTAATGTTTAGTGTGTGTGTGTGTGTGTGTGTGTGTATATATATATTTTGTATACGTTATTGATTTTTACTCCTAACGTTCTCCATCATTAAGGGTTTGATTCTTTTGTGTGAATAGCCACATCAACATCGTTTAGCTAGATAAATGTCACTCTTCCCCATTCTGTCCAGTGTGTTGGGTGTGGACGCTTAGTGATATACTGCCTTCTGACTCTGCCATCCATCAACTCTGTCGCCTGCAGCGGCCTAGATATTGAAGTGTTATTGATCTCACCCACACGACGACTATCCTTACTCCGCTTTCTCCCCGTTATTGCTTGGCATGACGTCAGGACTCACTTCCTTTCAAGGACGAAGTTCCTCCCGTTTGCTTTATCCGTTATGAGCAGCCAGGAAGAAAGAAATATTCTAGACGCGTAATTAGTATTATGTGTATGATTTATGCACGGCTGTTAGTTTTTACCGGAAACCGGTAGAGCCAAGATGAAATTTGTTCTAGAAAGGAGACGAAATGAAATTTGTTCTAGAGAAGAGACGAAGTGAAATTTATTCTGGAAAGAAGACGAAGTGAAATTTGTTCTAGACATGAGACAAAGTGAAATTTGTTTTAGACAGGAGCCAAAACCAATAAAACTGAGGTGAGATTTGTTTTAGAGAGAATCAGGAAAATAATAGATCAGAGCTAAAATTCATTTAGTGAGGAGCCGAAAAATTGTGGATCAGAGCCAAAATTCATTCGGTGAGGAGCCGAAAAACGATGAGCTAAAAGAATTCCGAATTTTTATAAATTGTAATAAAAAAAAAAGGTACAACTTTTCCAGATTACTCTCTTGGACTTTTAGCTGTAACTCAGTTGATGGCCTACTTCGTGAGCCACGACAGTCATCTTCCAATTTCGTGTTTGGAAATATGGCTTCAGCGCTGAATAATTTGTCGCTGGAAAATTGAAACAGGAGGTGCCCTCGATTGGATACATTGCTTGGCTTCCTAAGACCTTAGTAACGCCATTACTATTATTATTATTATATATTTTTTCCATCCGACAACACGAACTGTAATTTCTCCTATTCACAGTTTCGAACTTGAATTATTTATACACATTTTAATGTTATTCATCTTTACAGTAACTGTTGCTGGCCTCGTTTTTCTTATTCTTTTTATTTTTTATTTTCCTTTAAAAAACAACATTCGGATAATCTACGTAATAATGTTAGCATTCTTTCTCGGACAAAAATATGTTTACCGTGTACATGCATTCGATTCAACTGGAAATCTTGACAGACTACACAGCGTAGGTTGCGTGCAAAGCGAGACGAAGTTTTGCCAATAGCGTTTCTGCGAATGTAATAATTTCCTATAATTTTCTTTTGATATCAACGCTACTTTCAACGACGTTAGTAACGACGGTTAGAACAAAAACGTATATATATATATAGACTATATAAATAAAATTCGCCAAGTTTGCTCTTAATAAATCTTTTCACCGTAAAAAAATTGAAAAAAGTTGCGTGTACAAAACTCAAATCGTGCATTTTTCCATCACAGAATGTTTGTTTTCTTCTGGAGTCGTTCCAGTATGAGATATGGTAACGTGCTCTACTCGTACTGAAACCAATCGTTAAAAAAAAAAAAAAAAAAAAAAAAACAGGCCTACGTAAGTCCTTTAAAGCCGAGGAAAACTTCGATAGGTCTCATCAAGGACATGGAAGGTGAATGAATCAATTGTCCTTCGAGAGAGAGAAAGGGTCGTAGTAACCTGCTACTTAAAAACATCACCTCGTCCGAGAGATCAGGAGATTGATGTTGCCTATAGCTATCCTACAATAGTAAGGCAACATTTTCAAGGACGTATTCATGTTGGAAATCCGATTTTGTGCTGGATCAATGGAAGAATATATATATACCGTATTTTTTTCTTCTTCATTTCTTTTTATATTTTTATACTCGCTCCGGATTTAACCGATTCTAGTCGTTAAAAAGATTACAGTTTAATCTGTAAGGCAGGCGTTTCATTTCTTTTTATATTTTTATACTCGCTCCGGATTTAACCGATTCTAGTCGTTAAAACGATTACAGTTTAATCTGTAAGCCAGGCGTTGTTATTATTATTATTATTATACATGTGAAGAACACTTGAATGAATTGCATTTCTGTGTGGAAGAGTTTCATCATCGGAATCAATTTAGCATCGTTTCGTATTTTTAAAAATTGTGACCGAAACGTTGTCCAGCTTGCATAACATTAACGCAACACCTGAAACGACATCTCGGTTGCCAACCGAAGGATGTTTAGTTGCCAAGGCAACAGCTTCCAGAAACTGGGACGTCGTAATAGCCATTAAATTAAAATCCCTCGGATGTTGCCAAATATATCGATCCCGCTTATCCCCTCTCTTCATCCCCACAGTCTGTTGTTATGGCAACGTTCTTGTGACATTTCCCGGCTTCCACAATCTGTTGGAATCTGGTTACGAAGGACAAAGGATTCGTAATAAAGATTGCTTGTCTATCAGGTAAGATTTCCATCATAATTCGAATTAAATTACGCGTCGTCCATTTTTAGAAACGAGCAAGTTGTGCTTTTCTTCTTCATCAAATTACTCTAGCGTTCGAAATATATATATATTTTTTCCCCAGTTAAAAACGGATGTTTAAACAGACGTACACACACTCGTGTTGTTGCGCTTTCCCGGCTTTATCACGCTTCCTTATTTATTGATAATTTGTAAAAGTTCTCGTCTTGGGAAACTTTTCTGATAACTGATGAGAACTAAGTGAGATCGTGATAATTTCTAGTACGTGACGCGAAAGGCTACGTGACGTGTTTGATTGTGGAAAACGTGATATGCATATACCGTTATGTTGTAACAGTCGATGCTATTTTTTTTCGATCGATTTTTTTTTCTTTTTTCATATATGTGTGTGTTTTTTTATCATCTCAATAACCTAAATTTTCCTGATGGGAATAACCTAAATAACTTTTTTTTCCTCTCCTAATCTTCTTTCTATCTTTCGAAAATTCAAATTATGCAGTTTAAAAAAAAAACAAAATTCGGTTTCGTTAATGTATGTATATTTTTATTTCTCCATTTTTGTTACGCAAAACGTCACGAGTACAAGAAAACGTTGCAAAATTATTTCAAAAGTAATAAATACGAGGATTTTGTTGTCAACAAAATATATTATTTGTTCTTTGTGAGTTATAGTTTTTCTAAATACTAGAATATCGTCTTTTTTTTATTTTTCTCCTGTGTTGTAGTACGACAAAACGGATCAATAAACGAGAAAATTTGTTTACGAACATTGCCAGAATTTTTAAGCTCTCCGAATCGATTGCCAAACAGGCATCCCAATCGATTTACGGATAATTGATGTTTTCGATTAGTTAGGTTGCCGGATATCCAGCTCGAAAAAAAGAAAAAAAAAAATATAATTCGAGTATCAAAACATTTGTGCGATTTTATAATAATAAAAATAATTATTCTGGAACAGTTTTTTTTTTCCTGCTTGTGTTCTAATTATCGCACGTTTCTTTCTTTGTTTGCGTGGGTAAAAAAGAAAAATTTTTCGCTTTTTACGATTTTATTCTCGGATATTAACGAGCGAAAACGTTAAGGAGCCATTGTAGTGGAGCATGCGAGCGTGAAATGGTTTTCAAATTTTGCCAATCCTGCAAAGCATTAAAGAAAAGAAATAATAATAACAAAAATTAGATGAGGAAAAGAGCAGTAGCTGATGAAAAATATTTCATTAGCGCTAAGTAGTCGGTGTTTAACATTCTCTGTCAGTTCGCTACAGTAAGCTAGCCGGACATTAAATAACACAATCAACTAGGTCAGGGCCATGTCGCTTGTGTGGCACCTGACATCAACATAATAGCCGAAACCACGCTGTTATGTTATCTGGTGTACTCCCTCGGGATCTTATGACGCCATACACAACCTGATTTTTCGGACCCGTTTAGCACGTTTGATAAAAAAGCAACGACGTTACACCGACTAACATAAGAGGAAAAGTTTTATCAGCTGTGTTTTTTTCCATTCCTTCAAGCTTTCAAATATATTTAACTGATGTGATCTCTACTAACTACGATAGGGTTTCTATAAACAGTGTGGAGAGTGTGTATAAGAGGTTTCTATAAACAGTGTGGAGAGTGTGTATAAGAGGTTTTCATAAACAGTGTGTATACTTATAATTACAGAAGGGTTTCATAACATAGTATGTATATTTCTGCTAGTTACAATAGGGTTTACAAAGCATAGTGTATATACGTATTTCTACTAATTATAAGAGGGTTTACAAAGCATATGTATATTTCTACTAGTTACAAGAGGGTTATGTATATTTCTACTAATTACAAGAGGGTTTACAAAGCATATTATGTATATTTCTAGTAGTTACAAGAGTGTTATGTATATTTCTACTAGTTACAAGAAGGTTATGTATATTTCTACTAATTACAAGAGGGTTTACAAAGCATATTATGTATATTTCTACTAGTTACAAGAGTGTTATGTATATTTCTACTAGTTACAAGAAGGTTATGTATATTTCTACTAATTACAAGAGGGTTTACAAAGCATATTATGTATATTTCTACTAGTTACAAGAGGGTTATGTATATTTCTACTAATTACAAGAAGGTTTGCAAAGCATATTATGTATATTTCTAGTAGTTACAAGAGTGTTATATATATTTCTACTAGTTACAAGAAGGTTATGTATATTTCTACTAGTTACAAGAAGGTTTACAAAGCATATTATGTATATTTCTACTAGTTACAAGAGAGTTTACAAAGCATAGTGTGTATAAGCTTTAGATCTAACGGTTTTTAGAATATCTCTCTGGCATAGGCCTGCCAAGTTGGAGATGGACGATAAAGATGGCGGTGCATTGTTTAGAATGTTGTTAGCGATTTCTGTCATAGAAAAATAATCAGATTTAATTCGAAGATCATCGCGTTAGAAAAAAAACTGGCAGTCGTAATTCGCTTTATATTCCGCATACGAACAGTTTGGCACGAGATCCCAGTTTAAATTCTTCAAGGTCTCAGTTTAAATGCACGACCGAGATCGGTTAGAGAAAACATAATTTATTTCTAACTAATCTTTAATGAAAACGAAAAAAAAAAACAAAGAAAAAGAAAGAAAAAAGGTTATTATGGTATAGGCCAAGGCTCGTACGGGACAAAAGAAAATATCTAATATTGCCATAACATGCAATTACCAACAGGAAACTTTCCCCTTCCTCCCCTTCCACGAAATTTATCAATTAATCATACAATTCCTGCCTCGGTCGTCCTACTAACGCGATATATATATAAAATGTGTTTAATATTTTTCTTTTTTTTTTTTTTTTTTTTTTTTTTTTTTTTTTTTTTTTTTTTTTTTTTTTTTTTTTTTTTTTTTTTTTTTTTTTGTCTGTGTGTGTTAACGGAATTATTACTTTACCTCGCTCTTTAACCTAAATTAGGTGTAGAAGTATGAAAGTTTTCGTGTATGAAAATAGTGTGACAATGCTTTCTAACAATTTCTGGATGCAGCCGGAAGCTTGTATTTACGGTGTCAAATCAAAAGACCGAACTGAAGATAACCAGTGATGGATGGACTGGATTTCAGCCAACAAAGAACTGACTGAAAGTCTGGATTCGACTCTAACTCTTTTTAAAAGAGCGAGGCATTCCCTCGTATATATTTTTAGTATTACTTAAAGCTAATTTTATAGATATCTCCTTCCGGGAGAATTAACGTCTTCAAGGTTAAACTAGGGATTTTGTGTGTGTGTGTATAGTCATAAATATGCAGAAGGTTTGTAATTTAATTTCTGCATAGATGAACTATTTGAGATGCGACCCAGCTGCAACCAATATTCGTGTCTCTGGGGAAAGTAACTACTGTTAGGCAAACATGTTTACGGAAATGTTGATTATAAACTGTGTACGTCGTCAGTTAATATTTTTTCTTTCTCTCGATGGGGTATTTTATTTTTTATTTTTTGGATATTCGGAATGTGCCAAAGTGCAAATCTTCTCGCACCACTCTAGTGTAGTTTTTGCACTTTTTTTTTTTTTTTTTATTCGGATATTTATAGCCTTAAAAGTGGGCTGTTGTCGAAAGTGCTCAGTTGTGTTTCACTTAATTACTTCATCGTGCTGAAGTGCGATTAATTAATGTGCATTTGCCCATCCCGTGATTTTTTTTTTTTTTTTTTATTTTACTGCGAAGTTATTTTGTTTTCGATGATTAAACGTTGTTGTTATCGCCGTAGACTATAAAACTCGTTCTATGTTAATAACGTGGAAGAAACCAATTAAAAACGGTTTTACAACCGAAGGTTGAAATTACAAACTAAACAAAAACAGTAAAAATCGCTTGTTTTCTTGTGTTTCCAGATAAAAATCTAGGTCATTCTATATATTCCGTCCAGTAATATAAATATACATACACAAGACCACCGACTACATTACTGGTTGCTTAATCGGGGCGACTATTGTTTTCGTCACACCAAAGAAACGGCTTCCTGATGTATTTATAATTATAAAATTGGGCGTTTTTTTGTCATTTACACACTAGACATATTTTTAAAAACACGAAATTTGGCGTGGATTAGAGTAAAAAAAAATATAATATATGTATGATAACGATTTGGATCTAGTTGTAAAGTCTAAGGATGTGTTATGACAGCATAGACATCTGTCGTGTTGGAAAGAAGGCATTTTTTTTTTCGTCAGAATGCGGCCCCGTTCTGTCTAGTGTCTCGCTTCCTCCCCTAGTCGAGTTGTGCGGGGAGGAAAAGCAAAGCGGGTATGACGTCAGCCGACTGTTGTAGACACACCCACTTCCAGTGTTCTATTGTCTGAGTCTGGCAGGTGATGGTAGTGGCCGTGTACGCTTTCTGTACGTCTGTGTGTAGTAGTGTATTTGTGTGTGTGTGTGTGTATGTGTGTGCGTGGATATATATTAAAGCCGAGTAGCGTCGGAACAGGTGAGTGAGTCTCGATATTGTTTAATGGATTCGCTTTTGTTCGATTTTTGTAGAAGAATGTTAAAATTGTTGGTGAAGTTTTGCGAGTGGTAGTTAGATGGTTGCACAGAAAATTATCTGACAATCGATAGTTTCGCGTTTTAAGCGTGCACTCTTCACTTTAATACGTCGAATGCGTACGTATATATAAGAGCGTAATTAACAGTCGTCGCATTGTGTCTATTTAACGAGTGATATCATCGGCAGGAAATCGTTCTCGACTCTGAGGGGAAAACTGACACCGGATATACATCTGCGGAAATGGTGACGTAAGCGGTGGAGGGGATGAAGGAATTCTGGGAAGACTACTTCCGAACGTAAGCCACCCCAATAATAGCATTCTGGGAAAAGAGAATGAAAGATATCGAGGCGTGCCTACTATGCATCCTAATCTGGGTGGGGAAGAAATGATATAGAAGTCCAACAGGGCGGGATCGTGTCTTTTTAAATAAGAAAAATGGCTAAGTTTTCATAGTATAGTATATGTATCTCTACTAACTAGGACTCTATAAACAGAGTTTATATTTCTACTAACTGCAAGAGGTTTCCATAAACAGTGCGTATACTTCTATCTATAAAAGGGTTTCTTAGTATAGTGTGTATATTTCTACTAACTGTAAAAGGGTTCTAAGCATAATGTATATTTCTACTAATGCAAGGTTTCTAAAGCATAACGTACATTTCTACTAACTGCAAGGTTTCTAAAGCATAATGTACATTTCTACTAACTGCAAGAGAGTTTCTAAAGCATGGTGTATATTTCTACTAACTGCAGAGGGTTTCTAAAGCATAATGTACATTTCTACTGATCTCAAGAGAGTTTCTAAAGCATAATATACATTTCTACTAGCTGCAAGAGGGTTTCTAAAGCATAATGTACATTTCTACTAACTGCAAGAGAGTTTCTAAAGCATGGTGTATATTTCTACTAACTGCAGAGGGTTTCTAAAGCATAATACACATTTCTCCTAACTGCAAGAGGGTTTCTAAAGCATAGTGTACATTTCTACTAACTGCAGAGATTTCTACTAACTGCAGAGGGTTTCTAAAACATGGTGTACATTTCTACTAGCTGCAAGAGTTTTTCTAAAGCATAGTGTATATTTATACTAACTACAAAAGGTTTCTAAAGCATAGTGTATATTTTTACTAGCTGCAAGTGGGTTTCTATAAACAGCGTGTATACTTCTAAATATAAGAGGATTTCTTAGCATAGTGTGTATATTTCTACTGAGTGCAAGAGGGTTTCCATATCACAATGTATATGCATCTCTACTAACTGCAAGTGTTTACCACGTTGCTTATTAAGGTCAATCGTTATCTTATGGCAAACTTTTTGGTGGGACAATCGTATCGATTTGGCAATTTCCACGCGGCGTGCTTCGATAATTAAGCATGCATGGCAGATCGCGTATTCGCTCCGTTGTGTAAGCAGAATGACACAGCGATGATTTCCAAACTAATGACAGAAACATTATACAGACCAACAACGATAGTTTGTACGACAAACAACGTTTCAGTACCAGGTGATGCACACATACATCCCCCCCTTTTCTATCAAAATATTTGTTCGCTGCCGATGAAAAATTTCTGCCAACCATACGTAATTAAACAAAATCGGAATTAAGACTTTCGGTTATACGGATTTGCGTTACGAGAATTGATTAGCTGTTCGTTCATCCAAGTATTGCGTTATGGTATTATGGCTTAACAGCGAGAGAAGCAGTGCGGTTAAGTCTTCCATGCGTGCCAAATGACTATACACGCTGATTGTGTCGAGAGGAAATATAAAAATCCCACATGTCTGACCTCCGTTCATTGTTTTTAATGCGACCTCTCGCTATTACGAAAATCGATTCTTCGAATTTCTGTTCGACTTCATTAGTTTTTTTTTCTTTTTTTCCCCCTTCCTGACTGACTTCAGTCATTCCGAGAAAATTTAAGTCTCGATTCTCGCTAGAAATCGAATCCGGACCTCTCGCTATTACGAAAATCGATTCTTCGAATTTCTGTTCGACTTCATTAGTTTTTTTTCTTTTTTTCCCCCTTCCTGACTGACTTCAATCATTCCGAGAAAATTTAAGTCTCGATTCTCGCTAGAAATCGAATCCGAATCGAGTATCTCTCGAGGTGAACCACTTTGCATAGCAATGACCCAACTTTCGTTTTTATCGTCACGCGATGTTAAGTGTTGCCAGTACGTGCCGAGTTTAAAAAAAAGAAAAAAAATAATAATAATAATAATAATAACGTGGAAGCAGAAACCATGCATTTTAAAATTGCAATTTCTGGAAAGTAAAAAAAAAAAATTAAATGATGTAACGCTACCGCTAACAATTATAAATGGCTTGTTTATACTAGCAGTATCGAATGCCATTCTCTAGTTTCCGCCATTTTTCTTAACCGAGTGCAGCACAGCTTCCAATATGTTGTCGAAAATCTTTACAGTCCAAAGATAACAAGAAAGCATTCGCCAGTTTGCTTTAAAAGAAGAAAGAAAGGAAGAAAAAGAGAGAGAAGAACGAAAAAAAAAAAGAACTTTACACGCAGTTTGTCCCAGATTTCGTTAACTCTCTTTGTGTTTTAACGAGTTACTCGGACGTTCCAATCAAGTTTATGTTGGAAATTATGGCCATCTTGTTTTTTAAATTCTTTACCACTATTGTCTTGTTAATGGAGTTTATTATTGATCTTGATTTCTAAAAATATTTTTGTATTAATGGCCTATTCATTAATGCAGGAAACGGTTTTCAATAGGATTAAGCGATGCTTTAAAAAAAAAGCTCCTGTTTTCTCTGCTAGACACGATAAATGCACCGAACTCCGTGTTTTGTGCGAATGCCGAACTGTTTCCTGCAATACATTTTAGAACCGACTGTACTTCTAGACTGGTATCCCAAGAAGACTATGGAAAGCATCATCTTTGTGAATCGCGGATTTGGCTAGGATGGTGTAGAAGACGATGTTTGAAAACAGTTTAATCAGTTAAATCGTTAAAAGATAATCGAAGATAAAAGTTAATGCGTTCTAAAAGCAGGACCGGCCGATTAATTATGGTGCCTGAGGCAGGATTTAAAAATGGCGCTTTAATTTTTTTTTAAACTCCAAGTAATGAATAATAGTCTACTTAATAGAATAATAGACTATTATTCATTACTTATACATTACTATAGTAATGAATAATAGTCTACTTAATAGAATAATAGACTATTATTCATTACTTATACATTAATTATAAATTTTTCTAAAAATGTATAGTAAATATAAAAAACAAGTTTTATAAATATAAATAAAACTGGGGCTCTATTCTGAACGTCGAGTAAAACCGGATTCGATTTGTGACGTCAGGAGTCGACGCGTTTCACCATCGGCCGTCAGAAATCGCATCTGAGCTAAACTGCTATTCTGAACAGTGAGATTGTAAAATTCGATCTTACATAGTAGCCTGGGTTCTAGGATTGCACCAGAGTAAAGACTTAACGAGTAGTAGCACTCGCCAAGCCGCCTTTGATGTTGTGCTCTCTCAGAGTAGGCGGAGCTTAACACCAGTTCTCCGCAGTCGCCATTTTGTCAAGGGGTCAGAGCCACACTGGCTACTGTTATTAGATCATTAGCATTTAATGTAGGAAATTTTTGGATTAATTGAAACGGTTTTCGCGTAATGAAACTGCATTTTTAATATATTCAAACTATCTCAGAAAATATTTCCAAATATTTAAATAATATTTATTGGCACGAAAAGAATAAAAATAATTTAAATACTATAATAAATGCAAAAAAAAA
>AYEL01066805.1:25000-111434 GCA_000484575.1 Olivierus martensii | reverse complement strand
ATATATATTATTATTATTTAAAAAAAAATAAGTTTGGCTTGTAAAGAAGTCGATTTATTTTTATGGCCAGGACAATTTTCTACCGAAATTGATCAAAGTAATTCTCGAGAGTATGCATTCAACTCTCTAAAATAGTAAATTAACTGCCTGTCATCGGCATTGATAATCATTGTTAAGTCGGTTTCCAAGGTTTTCATTCTTCTTTGTTTTAATTCCTAAGTACACGTGATCGATTTAGATTCCTTCTTCTTTCAGTGTATGCATACATGTGTGTAAGAGAATAAAAACACACTAGGTGCCTGTTTAAGTTGGCAAGAGTGAATTTTTAGAAGTGTTTCTTTTAAAGGTCGTTTTGGCGTTAGATAAGCAATTTGTCTTTTGATATATATACATATATTTTTTCATTCTTTCATCTTTATTTTTCCTTTTTTCTTTTCTTTGTTTGCAGAATTTCAAGCCTCTGATAGATAAAATTGGTTTGGCAGAACAGAGTAGGAAACCAATCGAGTATTTGGTGGATAAGCGACTGGGGTTTACAGAATACATCGACCTCAAAGTTTATCAGGTGAGTTTTTATATTTTTATATATATATATATTTTTAAACGAAAATAGAAATTTAATTACAAAAAAGTTAAGTAATAGTTTTACGATAAAGGATAGTCAACTTTTATGGGAGAAAGTGACCGAATTATTTTATTGATAGCCTTACTATCTTCACTTACATGCATATTAATATTAGAAAATTGCTGAATAATTCTAAATTAAAAATAAAATTAATGAATGCAAGCTTAATATATCTAATTTCTTTAAATATTTTTTATTTAAATAAAATTTATTACGTCTTAGACAATGTAAATACATTACGTTTAAAACAAATAAATAAACGTAAATTACGCTAATTTACGTTTTTAAACGTTTATGTAATTACGTTTTTAAACGTAAATTATATTACCTATTTATTACGTTTACGTAAATTATGCTACGTAAATTAAATATTAAATACGTAAATTACGTATGCGTAATACGTAAAATACGTTTATACGTAAATTACGTTTACGTACCTAAACAAATAATTTACGTAAACATAAATACGTTACATACGTATTATTCATACGTAATACGTGCGTTACGTAATTTAGGTACGTAAACGCACTTAAATTACGTTTAAAAACATAGCGTAACCTAAATTACGTTTTTACGTTTTTAAACGTAATTTAAAAACGTAAACGTTTTAAATTACGTTACGTAATTTAGGTACGTAAACGCACTTAAATTACGTTTAAAAACATAGCGTAACATAAATTACGTTTTTACGTTTTTAAACGTAAAACGTAATTTACGTTTTTACGTTTTTAAACGTAAAAACGTAATTTATGTTACGCTATTAAACGTTTTTAAACGTAAAAACGTTTTTACGTTTAAAAACGTTTTTACGTTTAACATGTTACGTTTTTAAACGTAAAAACGTTTTTTACGTTTTTAAAAAACGTTTACGTTTTTTACGTACGTTTTTAAAAAACGTTTACGTTTTTTAAAAACGTAACGTTTTTTACGTTTACGTTTTTTACGTACGTTTTTAAAAACGTTTTTTACGTAACGTTTTTTAACGTAAACGTTTTTTACGTAACGTTTTTTAACGTAAACGTTTTTTACGTTTACGTTTTTTACGTACGTTTTTAAAAAACGTAAACGTTTTTAAAAAACGTTTACGTTTTTTACGTTTTTAAAAAACGTTTACGTTTTTAAAAAACGTTTAAAAAACGTTTTTAAAAAACGTTTACGTTTTTAAAAAACGTTTACGTTTTTTACGTAACGTAAACGTAAAAAACGTTTACGTTTTTTACGTTTACGTTACGTTTTTTACGTTTTTAAACGTAACGTTTACGTTACGTTTTTTACGTTTTTAAACGTTTTTTACGTTTAAAAACGTTTACGTTTTTTACGTTTTTAAACGTAACGTTTTTAACGTTTTACGTTTTTAAACGTAAAAAACGTGCTTAAAGTACGTTTTTTACGTTTTTAAACGTAAAAAACGTTTAAAAACGTAAAAAACGTACTTAGCTAGAGAGTTACGTAAAACTCGGGGTTTGTAAACAGTGAGTGATCTCTGTTCTAAATTAAGGCACAGGATTAAAAAAATAGAGCTATATATATATATTTTTTTTTGCTTCTATCGATTTGAAAGGACAGAAATCAGTTTTTGCAGGGAACGGATCTCGGTATTGGTAACAGTGTCTATGTCGTTAAGTCAGAATATTCCGGGGTTTATACAGAAGATACAGAGCAAAAACACCAGCTGGGAGTGAGTGGCTTTGCTTCTTTATGTTACTACTACGGATTCTCTTCCCTCCCCTCATTCTCCTCCTTTCCAGAGGGAAAATTTTCAAACAGGAAATGTCTGGTAGAAGTATATCGCGTGTTAGGCGACTTAGCATATGCTAGAGAGTTACGTAAAACTCGGGGTTTGTAAACAGTGAGTGATCTCTGTTCTAAATTAGGGCACAGGATTTAAAAAAAAAAACGATTTTTATCGATTCTGCAGCTTATAAAATTGTAAAAAGATCGCAGTTTTGGTTCCGCACTTATTTTTACTTCGCCAAACTTTCAACTGGCTATTGTTAAATTTAAATATATTAAGACCAGACGCAGTTGTAGACAAACTTTTTAGATTTTTTTGGCAACCGACAGCGTTTTAAAGGTGACAGAAATCGGCCAAATAGTTACAAAAATAGACGATTTCTAGTGTTGTCAATGATGAACATCCGTTTTTTTTTTCCACTCTCTCTCTCTCCCTCCCTCCACTCTACTCTTCTGCCAACTAAAAGAAAGATTTGTTTATTTGTTTTTGATTCATTTGACTCGCTTCATATATTAGATAATTATTTTTTTATTTTATTTTATTTTAAATGGGGAAAACAACTTTTGGAATTTTCTATATTTAGAATTGCGTATTTATTCGGGCATTAATGCCACACGGAGAACAAAAATATCTACGAGGCACTGACACAAAATGAATTGTAAAAGAGGAGGAATGGTTTTGGAAGAGTTGGCACTTCTGTATGGGGAAATAAATAAGTATAAAGAGAGGCGCAAACCAATCGAGTTTAAAACTCTTTTTGCACTGCAAAAATTTACGAGCAGAAAAGTAAAAATTTGCACAAAAACATCAAATTGCCAACTGAGCAAACAAACTCCTCGCTTTCTGTAAGAATTCCTATCGTTACGACTTTTTAATTCCTACCAGTATGGGTGTTTTTTCCCCTCTGTTGTTGATGTTTCTTCGAACGATCTCTCGTGATTCGATCCTTACTATTAGAGAAAAAATCGATAGACGGACGACCATCGCCTATCTTCGTGACGTGACAAGCCTTAATTTATTTAATTCTGTAAGCTTTCGAGATGAAAACCGTGAGTTCGATACAAATCCCTTTGTTGATCTTTTGACACGACTATAGGCCGTAAGCGTTCTTTAGAGAGGGAATTAACATAAAGACGTCGTGTGTTGCATAAGTAAATGTCACAGATTGGCTCCCACCAATTTCATGAACGTTGTAGGAAAGGGGGGCTTTGCACAGACCTAACACTGCGACCATCAGTGTTCTATTGCGCACTCCCAACAGGATCCTCCCATAAGAAGTCGTGTCTTAATCATGAAAGACAGTATCTTCTTCAATAGGACTGTAAACAGATCTTTTGGAGCGAGAAGATGTACTCAAGAAGATCATACCTTGGCTCTGAAAGGGTCACACATTCACACAAAATGTGAAGAGGAGTTTCATTCCTCTCCAAGAAGATCATACCTTGGCTCTGAAAGGGTCACACATTCACACAAAATGTGAAGAGGAGCTTCATTCCTCTCTGACATCTACAATTGGGACTATCAACAATCTCAATTAGGTGAAGATGCCTTCTAAGATGACAGTACCCTGTGATAATCATAGCTACAGTGCACGAATAAACACTGAACGAAACATCAACATGCGATTTAAAGACTAAAAATTCTGCATTACGTAAATCCGATACTAAATTTTGATCCTGTTTTTCAGCAGTTAGCACATTAAACAGCAAAATTAGACTAGGCGTAAACGATTAAAAAGAAAAAAAATCCTCCAGAAGTGGTATTAGATTAACCTAAATAGGGAAACCAAAAAAAAAGTTGTGTGCAGAATAATTTTCTTCTTTTTTTTTTCTAACCTTTCTTTCCTGACTTGTTAACTAAATAGCCCTGAGCTGGGTTCGATATTATTATTAAAATAATAATTAAAAACATACAAGAGATTAAATTAATGAGTAATATTTAATTCAAAAGTCGCACGTTCATCGTTGAGTAATAGAAGAAATTTATAGAAAATTCTAATTATTCATTCTCCGTATGTTCTTATTTTTCGTTCCAGAGAGAGAATGACTTGTCGTTCTTCTTGTAGTAAGGCCAAAGTTGGGATATTTTTACACGCTATAAAATGTTAAAAAAAATAAAACTCGTAATTCCTTATTTCTCCAGAAACTTTACACAATATTATTACACGCTTTAAACAGAAAGTTGTAAAACTGCATAATGCGTAACCTCTGGCTACCGAATAACCTATTTTCTGATTAGAAAAAAAAGAAAAATGCCAAGGTGTAAGGGCACTAATGCTGTTTAGAGTTTTTTTTTTTGAGCATTTTGGAGATGCGAATGTGTGTACATGTACGTCGTTAAGATGCGTGGCGATAATTAAGCATTAATTATACAAAAGGGAGGCATTTTAGATTGAATTACGAGATGATACTCGGCCAACTATTTAATGAGTTCTTTTACCTGCATTCGGCATTGATGTGTATTTTTAACCTCCTATACAGTTTATCCTCTTTGGTTAAAATAATTTGCCAGAGAATGATCGTGTGTCATATTGCAGCATTTCGTGATAGAGTAAGGTTTTTATTATGTAATCCTATCTACCACAGCAATAACTTTGACCCCGAAGCGCTGCATGATTCAGCAAGACAGAATGGATACCACCACGTTTGCAAGTAGCATGATATGTCGATCTAGAATAGTTGCGAGTTTCCAGGCTCTGTTGACAATTCTCCAGGGCTTTAACTAACTTTATGTCTATTAAGGGACTCCATATTTAAACTCACTTCTTTTTTTTTTTTGAGATTTTTGTACAGGCCCGTAGCGGTTTTGCTTGCTCCAGTTAAAATTTTACGCTTCAGTAGAGATTTTATACGAAAGTTAAAGGTTGTAAAGAATTTATTTTTTTTTGGAAGAAGGACGAAGAGAATGTTTCGTTTCTGTGAGGATTATAAAGCAAAATTGTTTTTGTTACAGTCTACGGGATAAAGAAAAAAAATAACAGACCATGCGTAGAATTTTTACTAATGATAATCGCGGAAAAAAAAAAATTTCCTTCCAGTTAAAATGGGCAAAACACGAGTTGCACTGGGGCATGATTTATTTAACGAAGGATAATGCAGATTTTCATTATTAATAACTCACTTTTTAAAAGTGGAAACACGGTTAAAGCGAAAGCACGAAAGCCATTCATTCATTCCTTCTTGCCTCTAGTCAATTCGATAGAGCGAAAAAGCAAAAATCCTACTCTTCTGCTCAATAAATTGAAGAAATTCTGTTCGGAAGAACAGAAATAGTCGTCGATGCATGAAGTTCGATCGATGATGAGTTTCTGGCTCGAACACTCTCGACAGAAACACGCCAAATATCGTGATGGGCGGCGATATTGCGAGCCACAATTATTTCGAAGTAGAACCGTCCTTGAAGGAAAAGGAATTCCCAACAAACCAACAGAATCGAGGTAACGATAATTGAAATCATTATTTTTTTTTACTTCTTCTTTTCCTCTTCTTTGGGAACGATCCATCAAGAATTTCACCAAAGACGGATCGCTTCTAGGACATGTTAAGTGCGGGACACATCTCTCTATGTGACGAGATAAGAAGGTAATCACTCTCCTATATATCCAAGTTTAGCAGCAGATTTTAACAAGACGAAAGTAGATCGAATGGTTAACGTCGTGTCGACAGTTTTAAAAGACGTTTTTGTTCGCATTGTGTTAGAATGATATAGTCGTATCGATCCGCTAATAATAATTAAGTGCGTTGACATTGGAGGATGCCACTCTTCGAGATAACGCCCATCACGCCGTTTGTGTCCTTCATACTAGCCAGGTTTTTTTTCTTTCTACTTTAGCACAAAAGGTACTTTTTTTCCGCGTATACACAAACTCGATCTCTCTCTGGCAACATCTTAAAACTTGAGGCACGAGTCGAAGAAATTTGGTCAGCTTCGTCACGTTGGAGGCGTGAGAGAATACTTTACACAAAGCTGCAGGTTGCAATGGTGGCCTCTAGCATAACCAGTCTTCTTGCATGGGGATGAGATTTCTGCTAAAGTCGGGGGTGAGATTATATAGATAAGCTAAGACGGGATTCGTGCACAGATAGAATCACAAGCCGCATTAAGGGGCGCACACACATAACCGATTTTTATCTCGTTACTTCTTCACCAAACGTTTTAATAATTTATACTGTGTGGAATTCTTAATTTGTCGTTCTTATAAAACGTCATTGACTCGACTGGAAGGACATAAAACGAGAACAAGAGTCAGAGACAGTAATGCCTTCTTTCCAATGACAGTAATAACAGCAGCCATCATTCTGCACGTGTAGTGGTATAGATCCACTTTGGTTCGATAGCCATTCCGAGCCGTCATCCACTTTTATTGATTGCACAAGCTTGTTGTTACACGTTTCTTCCGCAATTACAAATTTAAATGGGCAAAGAAGAAGAAGAAAAAAACTCTTCTTATAAACGAGCCAAAGCTTTGACTCCAAACAAGCGTGGACTGTAAGTTACGCCGCCATTAAACGTAAGAATGCCATAAATCTCCACCACCTCTACATCTGGAGAGTGAATGAGGGTCGGGGGGCCAACCGGTTCCGACCTTTGAACTCTGGTTGCAGTATGTGTACGGTATCTAGTTTCCTCGTTGCTCGGTGTCTGTAAATTGTTGTTACTGACGAAAAACCCACCGTACGAAATTTTTCAAAAATTTAATGTAGCGGTGCAGCTGAAAAAAAAAAAAAAAAGTCCGGATATCCCTTCTAAAACAAAGACGCCTTGACGACTGCACAACGAGCACTCAATGGACTCTTCCTCTAGAACTTTTAACGATAAGAAGTAACCAAAAAATAAAAAATAAAATCAAATAAAAGAGCAATAATAAATATTGTAAATATTTTAGAATGTGGGTCACAGTTTGTAGAAGAGGACACAATTATTGTTATTATTATTATTATTAGCGATGAAACGAGAGAGTTTTTGATAAGTTAGAGAACAGGTATCCTATTTTGTTGGAGCATTTACTGCTGAGCTGAGTGAAGCCAGTGTAAACATCCACCTCCAGGTTGTCGGTCGGTTACTAAGCAACCTCTAGGCTGACGTCATCAGCTCGCCCAACCGCAAATAAACCAAGTTTGGGCCGAGTGAGTGTGAGGTCGCTGCTGTTCTGACACACAACTGCGAGCCTTTGCTCGACGCGACAGTTGCTCCTACTGTTTGGTGTGAGATTGGCAAATTTTTTTTCTGGATATACGTCGCATTTCTGGAAGCCAGGTGAGTGTTGTCAACTCGATTCCCTCTTCGATTATCGATTATAATCGACGTTACTCGCATTTAACTCCTCCTCGGCGTAATATACGAGAAATTACTCGAACGGCAAACTTAACCATTTTTTTGTTCGGTTCTGCCATAATTTCCGGATGTTAAGTTGTGGTTTTTTTTATATTTATTTTCGTTTTTTTTTTTCTCGTGTATAACGAGTCGCCTTCCGAAAATAGGACGTCGGTATCCAGATTAGTTGCGCTTTTTTTTGTAACGCTGGCAGTTTGTTTGCTGATGCCGATTTTTCTTTTTTTTTTCGTTGTTTTGCGTGGTAGAGTAGAGACAGAATAGCGCCAGTAATTACTAACTACGAATTGTCATGCCAGACCAGCGATGAAACGCGGAACTGGGCTCAACTCGACGGGGGGCGAGTTTTACGGTCCCACTGACCTTTGATTTACGATGGTTGGTTGTCTCATTATGACTCTCCTAGACTCCGGCTCTGGTTCTATTGTGACGTACAATAACTCGGTTGTATGAACGTCAAGGCCATCCCCACGTGCCCGACTCTCTCCCCCTTCCCTCGGGGGCCCGTGTCTATCTGCAGAAACCATTTCGGGAGGCCCTCGGGAGAGTGGGAGGGAAGAAACTCGGGGCCTTCGCTCGGCTTGTTTTTTTTTTCTTCTTCTTTCGTAGCGGAGAAGGAAGAGGCGCGAGTTGGGAGTCCTCGATTTCGTGAGTTTCGTCACGCATGACCCAGTTTCGCGTGTGAAGATTCCGTGACGGAGTTTCCGAGAAGTGAAGTGGGAGAGAGAGAGAGAAAAGGTTAACCTCTGTAAATCGCAACGTGTTTCACTCGTATAAAACTCAATTTTCTTACTTTATACGACACAAATCTCTCTCTTCTCGCTTCGAGAACGAAAAATGTCGTCCTTTTTTTTCCCTATTCTATCCTTTGTTCTACAGAAAAATCTAAACGAAAATATCACTTTCTGACTCTTTAAATCGATATAAATAACAAACTAGCGAATAACGATTCGCACATTTCTGCTGCAAAACCCAAGAAATTGCACTTGTCTGTCTTGATCGATGGCCTTGTCGAATCGGTCCACCCCGGATGCGAATCATTCAATTGACTGTCCCTCAGTACGATCCTTCACTTGTACATTAGACCAACCAGAAAAATAAAGTTTTAAATCCGTTCTACTAATCATTTATGCTACGAAAAGTTAGATGGAAAAAAAAAGAGAGAGAGAACGAGAAAAATCTTTTTAAAATTTAATGAATAAACGCACGCAACACCATTCAGCGAGTATCGATTTTCCATTCAGGACGACCTTCAGTTATATTTTTATAATTTTATTTTTTTTTTATCCCCCTTTTTCTTCTTTCCTCCTTCTCCTCCTCCTACCTTTCAGTTTTCCTGATGTTACGAAAGGATGGGAAGGTAGTCGTTCGAGAAAATTTGATCTCGGTGCTTGATAGAAGCAATCGGAGGCGATAGCGAGAAACTCTATCTTGTCACAAGACATCAAGGTTATTTTGTCGTCCACGTGTTGCAATAAGTTGCAGCATTTCTTACTTTTTTTTATATCTATCACTCTATATATATATATAAAAAATTCCTATATGAGATGACCCATTTCTCCATCCGATTTTTTTTTTTTTTTTTTTTTTTTTTTTTTTTTTTTTTTTTTTTTTTTTTTTTTTTTTTTTTTTTTTTTTTTTTTTTTTTTGATTCCTCGCCTTATGCAACTTCTCCTGTTTGTATGACCATCGAAGATTCTTCCACGTTGCAGGAAAACATTAAAACGAAGAAATAATATCATTATCATCATTCGAGTCAAACGAGGTCAGATATTTTAAAACATTTTAAACAGCCAGGCGTTATTTTGGTTGGCATGATTAGCTAGGCTATTTTGTAGTGTCAAGGACGTCATCCATTGCTCAATGACATCACTCGATCGCCATTTTTAAACTGGTTTTTTTCTTCCCTCCTCCTGTTTTTTTTTCTTTATAACGTTATCAAAACAAACTAAATTAAAAGCTTTAGAAACGTGTAGAATGAATAATTTAAAAAAAAAAAAACCTCATGTTTATAAACGCATCTAGGTCTCGCTTTGCATATGGTTACCATGCAAAATAGAAAACACGAAATATGGTAATGCTTAGGCTCGAACGTGACTTCCTTCATCAATCAGCAACTAAACAACAACCAACAACAGAAAAGAGAAACTTCGAAATACTTTTATCATCCTGACATCGGAGATGATTTGTAGCTTTGGTGGTATTGAGTTATTTCGTGTCCCGTGCGTTCGAAATTACATAGTTCTTCTTCTTCGCCCCCACGCACATACCCACACACATACACACACAAACACAATCTTACTTTATAAAATTATCCTTCAACGGATGGCCACTCAAGTACAAAGCGGATAGAAAAGCCATCTGTACAAATAATTTGCTAGCCGTTCACTGTAACTGTACGGGTTTTGATATAGGTGAATAGTAAATTGGGAAATGCCGTGCCTGTTTTCATTGTGTGTAAAAAAAAAGCACGTTTAACATTACCGTTTAGCTTTTCCACGAACAGGGCTGGTGTATTATGTGTGTTCTGTTCTTAAACTGGCGTTAAATTACGCAAATATGGCGTAATAATCGAGAAAGTTTTGACACGAGCTTCCCCGAATGCCGTCATCTTCCAAGGACGCCATTTTGAAACGACTTGCTTAAATGTATCAACAGAATATAAAAATGTCTCGAGCCACACCAAACACACACAAAAGTAGTTTTATTATTCGCAAATCTGAAAGACGGATCGATGCAACAGTTCTTTTTTTTTTTTTGCTGTTGTTGTCAGTGCTGTAGTAGTGTTTCATTGATGGCACCGAGATAAATTTTTATCGCAGACGTTTATCAGCCGTCGACTCTTTTCTTGTATAGGTAGCCCATCTGAAAGGCTAGAGATACAAACACGTGTTAGTTCTCATCTTACTTCTACGAAACAATGCCGAAGAACTTTCATCTGTCGTTCGATAAAAGCTGCAACACCCCGATAAGATTTCATTTCGTTCATCGTACAAGGTCATCGTACATTCTTCTCATCTAGTATCGACCGCAATTTCACCGACTTCCAAAACGTTATTAAGTGGCAGCATTCAAAAATTCTTTCCCTCCCCGCAACGTGTGACGCTCGTTAATGTTGGACGACTCTCAAAATGGGGTAACACGCGCTCCAGCGATCGATAATACTTCTCTTCCATCTAGTCTTTGTTCTGCCACAACTGGCTGGCAGAGAGCGAGCCACACAGCATTCGCTTCTAGTTTTATGATTTCTCAGTTTTTGAATACTCGCATCACCATTTCATACCGTTAATCAATGCGATAAACTTTTATTTTGTATCCATATGTTAACATTCGGTGTTTGTTTAAATCCGGTTTTGTAATCAATATCGTATCGTATCATATCGAATATCTGTAAAAAAATCCAGTACGACATATACAAAAAATTTAGTACGATATATACAAACATTCCAGTGCGATATATACAAAAAATTTAATACAATGTATATATAAATCTTGTATGATAGCTACAAAAAATCCAATATGATATATATCACAAAAATCTGTAGAATATCTACAAAAATCCAATATGATATATACACAAAAGTCTGTAGAATATCTACAAAAATCCAATATGATATATATCACAAAAATCTGTAGAATATCTACAAAAATCCAATATGATATATACACAAAAATCCGTATGATATCTACAAAAATCCAATATGATATACACAAAAATTTGTAGATCCAATTTGATATACACAAAAATCCGTATAATATCATATTGGATTTTTGTAGATATTATATAAATTTTTATGTATATTTCGTACTGGATTTTTGTATATATTATACGGATTTTTGTGTATATATCTACAAAAATTCAATACGATATATACAAAACTTAGTTTTGTATGTATACAAAAACTCCAGTGCGGTATACAAAAGACTAATTCAGCATTACAACAGCGTACAATACTGTAATGTTGAACTGGATTTTTTTGAATACACTATATTTCATACTATATGAACACACACTAATTATATATTAAGCATTACAGGAATATAAAATATGAACATAAACACTAAATATATTTTCCTTTCTGTTAAATAACAGAAAGGCATTGAAGCTTTACTAGATAAAAAAACAAACTTTTTTCTTTTACATCTTTCCACCATGATGATGACGATCTGAATGAGATAATGGAAGATTTAACATAATCAGATTTCCTAGTATTTTTATTTTTAGGAAAGAGTAAAAAAAAAGTAAGTGGCAGTGTTTGCTATATAGCTAGATAAGTATAAGAGGAAAATAAAATGGTTTTTAACGCTCGAGTGCAAATACCAGTGCGATAATTTTAGACGATTCTTTTTATAAACTTTTGAAAGTCGGTCTGAAGCAAAAGAGTCTTTCTCACTCTCTAACTCGCTTAAAAACATTCCCCGGGGCAAATAGTAAGAACGGCGTAACAGTTGGGCAAAAACAGTCATCTCGCTGCCATGTTTATTTATCTGACGTCAGAACTAGCAAGGTCGCCTTCTTCCCCTCCTAACGCATTTATGACAACAGCTACCAATCTCGTTCCTTTTTTTTTTATTTTTCCTTCTCTTCTTAAACTTCCTCGGCATAAAAATAGTTTGGAAAAATTAGAAAGGAAAATTAAAAAATATGATGATAAAGGAATTACACGTTCGCGTCACGCAGTAAACATCATTAAACGTGACCCAAAATTTCACTAATCACTATAGTTGACGGAAAGTAACACGTGATGCACACCAACATTCTTCTTTCTGGGAATGCGGAGAACTGAAAAAGCAGTTTGGCATCTAGCCATTAGAATAGCATGAAATTTCTCAATACAAAGAATAAATTCGCATGAGTGTGTGTGTGTGTGTGAGTGTATATATATATACTATTGTGGTTGAAGTTATTGAGTAATATTTCCATAAAACTTAATTTAAAAACTCACAACGTCATTAAATATTTGTAAGCAGAATTTAACTATTTAAAAAAAAAAGAGAGAGAAAAATATTTCGCAAAACGATTATGATACACGAACATTTTGTAATCAAACGTTTTTGTTAAGTATCTTTCCTAGAAAACATACTTCATATACATGCGTACGTGTTTTCTTTGTTCTTTTTTTTGTGTGTGCAGCCAGCGTAAGGAACAAATTTGGGGTTGGGATAAAATTTTGGGTCTTTCAGGTTATCCCGACCTTGAATTGGCTTTCGGCAGCGCACACACAAAAGAAGAAAAAAGCAATTCGCCAGAGCATTTATAGGATTTATGGATGCTGGAGCTTGATGGCATGAATAAATCGATATGTGTAATCTCACTTCTCTTTGTTTTCTTCTTCTCTTCCTTGCAGGAGCAGGATAGTGAAAAGCAATCTGCTAGCAGAGATTACCCAGAAGTCAAAAAGTCAATCAAGAAGTGGACGGAATATCAAGACGGACAGAAAATCCTATTGACTACACCGTCGGTTCTGGTGGGCTACAGGGTCGAGGTTTACAGGGTCGAAGGGACTACGCAGTGGTACACGGCGGTTATCGTCTCGTACAACGATAACACAAGGGTAAGTTCTGGATATTTTTTTTTTCGTCCGTAATGGTTACATCAGCCATAAATAGCTGACCTTGGGAAAGATGGAGTGGGTGCGGTCCATCGTAAGAAGGGCAAAACCGGTCGTGTCTACTCAAAATATAAGTTGGAGCGTGACCTAGTTTGTTTTCTCGGAAATGATTGTCATTCTGAGCCAGATGAGCCATCGACTGCGCTTCCATTTCCTCTAGTTCCGTGATGCTCTGCCATATCCGGCTGTTGTGTCGTTAACGGTTGTACTGCAGTTGGTGATTCTCGTCCGTGACTCAGTTCCTACCATTTCGGTACGAATTCTAGTCTCTTTATCAATGGAAAGCGATCTGCCACTTCATGCCTCACCTGCTACGTTCATTACGTATAGGCTTTATGAGGATCCAGGTGCACATTCGTCAGGTGACATTGCACTCAACAGCGATTGTTCTCTCGTATCGCCTACATCATGAATATGGAAATGAAATTTTGGAACGAGTTTCCGTACACGATTCCATTTTAAATCCCGAAAGAAAGGTGTTAGGCCTTCCATCCAGAATGTTTAATTTTTTTGAGTTACCAAAACAGAAACATTCGAAATTCTCGAGTAATTATGATAATTATCAGTTTATCCCCGGTAAAAAGATATTATTAATTGGAAGGATTTCTGAAGTAAGAATTAAATCTTGGGACTTCGTTAGGAAGATTAAAATCAGTTAGTCTCGGTGCCAATTGTAAGAGGATTAAAAACAATGGAAAGACTGCCAACTTGGACGATTGCAAATCTCTCACTCACACACACACACACACACACACGAGACTTTGCATCAAGGAATGCGTAATTTCTTAATTAGTTATGTCAAAATGATGCAATTCCTTCCTGGGTAAGCGTCCTTAAACGAAAACTGCATGATCGAACCTTTACACGACGAAAAGGCGTATTCGTTTTCATTCGACCTTCAACACCACAGACGAATGCGTCACGGTTGTTCAACCAACTGAAAGCAATCCTAGGAAACTCCAATCTATCTCATGAATAATACACTAAAGGGTAGTATGTAAATTTATCCGGGGCAAAGAATTTCCCTCCCCTTTTTTTCTTTTCTCAAAACTGGACTTTTGACTCGGTATTGCCCTTGACACTCGCGGTTTGTGTCACTGGACTGAATGACTTCTCTTCTGAAGGTCAAAAAAGGAATGGCAAACTTCTTTAAAATTTTAAAAACAAGATTTTTTTTTTATTTTCCACTACGAAAATAACATAAATACAGATTTTTGTTGTAACGCAAGCAGTTATTTACAATACCGTGACTCAACCCGCATCTTATCTGTTTCCATGTGGGATTTATTATTTATCTAAGGCGATATGACTCAACGATTTCTATACTTCTCGATTTTTTTACTTTAAAAAATATATTTTTTTTATCGTAATCGCCGCTCAAATTCTGGACTCCATTGTCTGAATGGTTACTAATCACGCATGCTAACGGGTATTAACCAACCGCAGAGATTACTAGATGGCTACTCATACGTTAGAAAGGTAGGAATGGATATTGGATGGCTACTCATACTTTAGAACGGTAGGAATGAATGCTAGACGGCTACTCATACTTTAGAACGGTAGGAATGAATACTGGATGGCTACTCATACTTTAGAACGGTAGGAATGAATACTGATGGCTACTCATACTTTAGAACGGTAGGAATGAATACTGGACGGCTACTCATACTTTAGAACGGTAGGAATGAATGCTAGATGGTTACTCATACGTTTGAAAAGTAGGAATGAATACTGATGGATACTCATACTTTAGAACGGTAGGAATGAATACTGGACGGCTACTCATACTTTACAACAGTAGGAATGAATATTGGATGGCTACTCATACTTTAGAACGGTAGGAATGAATGCTAGATGGTTACTCATACGTTTGAAAAGTAGGAATGAATACTGATGGATACTCATACTTTAGAACGGTAGGAATGAATACTGGACGGCTACTCATACTTTACAACAGTAGGAATGAATACTAGATGGCTACTCATACGTTTGAAAAGTAGGAATGAATACTGATGGCTACTCATAATTTAGAACGGTAGGAATGAATACTAGACGGCTGCTCATACGTTGGAAAGATAGAAAAGAATATTAGAAAGCTATTCATACATTAGAAAGGTAAGAGTGAACGCTAGATGGCTACTCATACGCTAGAAAGATAGGAATGAATACTAGACGGCTACTCATACTTTAGAACGGTAGGAATGGATACTCCTCTCAATAAGAGAGAGAGAGAGAGAGAGAGAGTTTACTTTAAATTTTATTGTTACGACTTATTTTTGATTTACAATGGCGTTTAACCTTCGACATGCCCGCAGGCTCGAACAGAAGAATATTAGTTTCTTAAAAAAGCATCGAACAATGAACAATAGAATTTGTACGACTTAATAGACGTGATTGACAAGTTATATACGGTGTTACCAATACAAACTAGGCATTGTCTAAAAGCTATCACCATTCGGAATCTTCTCGGTGGATAGTCTGGATTATATATATTTTCGTAACGTAACTGCATAATTTATTTTAATATAATAAGAATCGCGAGTAAATTTAGTGCGTGAACTCACACCGGCGAAAGAGCAGTGCCAGTTTTCTCAGAGTTATTAAAAGAAATTCACTTTCGTTGCCATAAATTTCCGCATTTTTTTTGGTTTTTGCTTCTTTCGACGGGAGGCAAAAGTTAAAAAATCTCTTCGGATTCTGTAAAAATTAAAAAAAAAATGGAGGGGGGAACGTTACATAAATGCAAGCGTTTTGCTTATCTTCCGATTATCATTCCTATTGGCAAACTGGATGTATAGATAAAAGTACGAGAGAGAGAAAGAGAGGGAGAAATGGAGGGGGGAACGTTACATAAATGCAAGCGTTTTGCTTATCTTCCGATTATCATTTTTGTTGGCAAACTGGATGTATAGATAAAAGTACGAGAGAGAGAAAGAGAGGAAGGGGAAAAAGCAAAATTAGTTTATTCTTTAAAATGCCGGAGGAAGTATAAGAGACTGTTTTATTATATATTCAATTTTTTTTTTTTTCGTTTTTTTTTCATTGGCATTTTTCGGCAACCATCGTTCGGATATTTAATTCCTGCACCGAAGAGTATTTCCAGTCTGTTTATGCTAATTTAATAACTCGCCTTTCTCTTTCGACAGCGAAAAGAAGTAACATAATTGTTCTCTCGGAGTTAATAAGGAGTGATCGTGCCTGAATACAACTGTGACGCATGCAACATTTCCCACTCTTTCTCTACCGTGCGTGTGTGACATGTGGGCCAAGCCCTATCTCTGCAGTTGGTTGGTTTTTGTTCCACCGTCCACTGCCTAGAAGACACTCTCTCATGCTCTTTCGCTAGTGAATGTTGTCATTATCATAACGCGTGTTGTTCTAATTGTATGCAAAGAGTGAAATTTTTGGATATAAACCCGTGTTTTACTTTTTAAATAGGAATTAACTCTGACTGACGATACTGTGCTCGAAGAACACAATGAAGACCCATGCCTGGTACAGATGAAATTAATTGGAGATGGAGGTAACGTACGATTGTTTTATTATTATTATCGAGAATAAGAGGTTTGTGGTGTTGCCCAAAGACGTTTAAAAATAGGTTATTTATATTCTAGAGAGAGAGAGATTAGTGTCCCCTGGTATCGGAAAGTATTATCTTCACATTCGGTACCATTAAAGATGAGTTTCTGGTTCAACCATCTAAAATCGGCACGCACCGTTCGAGTGATTGGCCTCGTTAAAAAACACCCCAACCTGTTTAACACCGTTCAAACAGGTTTCCTTACATATTTTTCACACGGCCACGTTGACTAGGCGGGGATATCCCTTCCGGACTATTTAGTTGACAAAGATTTTGCAATTCACTTCATCCAGACAGGAAACGAGCAATTTTTTATTTATTTATTTATTTATATAATGTATATTTATCTAAACTGCTGATAAAATTTACGAATGTTTTTTTTTTTTTTGAAGTTAACAGTTTTGAGAACTGTAACGGTGAGAACGTCTCATCGTTTAATATAAAAGTTCGTTATCTGACTTAGCCATCGGCAAGTTTGAGAACTTGCGAGTTTTTCGTACAGGGCCACTCCTAGGCCGATGCGAGTTGTATGCTAACCTATCACCTGAAAATATCGCATCATTTGTCATTCGCACCCCTCGCTTTACGCTCTCCTTTTTTTTTTTTTTGATGAACGTCTTTTAATTCGGACGTGGAATGCAATTTTTAAACTCGCCCAGATTTTTTTTTTTTAATCTTCTAAATATCCGGCTTGCTCTTTATATTACTTTTATGTATATTTATATATATATCGACGGTTGTTTGATACAATTTCTTGTTTACAGTAGTGGAGTCAATATTGAAAGGCGAAAACATCGGCATCACACCTCGCAGACGTACCTGCACCCAACATAGGATTTCGGTGAGTATCGAATTATTTTTTTTTAATAAAAAACGACGAGGTGCTCTGAAGTCCCAGCGCTTTGCAACACGACGTTAATGGTTAATCCGGCACCGCACTCTCTAATTAGATTTAGTTAATATACGAGCCGAGTTGGGGAGGAGTTTTTGAAAGACCATAAAAATGGAATTTTTATATCTAGAGATTAATCATATTCAGCCGTTGAGTCTGTAACGACCCAGTTTCCTCTAATTTTACGAACTAGATCCAGATACGTGACGTAATTAGATCAGGGAGCGTACTTCATCCGGTTCTTTCCGCGTAGGTTTTTCTTAAAAAAAAAAAGTAGAGAGAGAAGAAAATAAGAAGAAGGAAAAAAAAAACTTGTTAAGGCAATTTATAGAAGTGTCAGTTGGATAATCTCAGGATTTGGACTTTAAAAACAAATAATTCTACTCGGGATGTTTTTATATAGGTTATTTTGATTAGATATAAATCAACAGGAATTACGTCACGATCAAAGTGCGGTTTTATCGGTTTAAAAAATAAAAAAAATATAAAAAAACCTAGTCACAATCAAACAGGAACAGGGTTTTTCGTTGGGTGGAGTCGAAAAAAAGATTTTCGTTCGGTGAGATTGCCTCGTTACTGCACGAAATAGACCGTCAGCTTCACTGGCCATGACCTGTCACATCACATCACGTGTAAGGTAGCGCAGGGGGGGGTAAAACCGTGATTCTCTATCGTTGCATAGACGCGGATACATCGATAATGTTTACATTAAACATTATGTTTTGATACCATCGAATCGAGATATTTATGAGTATTTGATCTTGGTAGCAGGTGCCGTACAGCACCAGAACAAGAAACCAACACAGTCCGACATCTGTGCCCACTTCCAAGATTACAGCGAGTCCCACGGTTCAGAAGAAGTCCAAATTCAAACAAGGACCCGACGGGCTCCTCGATAATTCCATCGATAAAGGTTTGTCTTGTTTTTTTTCCCCCCTTCCCTCTCTATCTTAAACGATTTGTTAAGCATAATAATAGTAATCTTATCTTAAGTTTGCGTGACAGAAATTTAACGATTTGCCTGTTAAAAAACACAAAAAAAAAAGCTGCCAAGGGTTTTCGAAAACGGAAATTTTTAATTTTGCAACTTCTCTTCCTCCTGGAGTATTTTAAATGAGACGCTCCTGCACAAACAGGATCTTAATTGATAAAAAAAAAAAAAAAAATAGTTAAAAAAAAAAAAAAAAAAAAAAAAAAAAAAAAAAAAAAAAAAAATAGTTAAATCTCGCCGTATCGCCGGCGATTTTTAGATAATACGATATAGGTGTTTATCGCTTTGCGCGCGTGTACCAGTTTTCTAAAATATGACTCATAATTTTTGACGAGATCGGATAATAATTGCATCCGACTAATTCTTCGTACGTCACTCTCAAACTGCAATAAGATAAATAAGCTTTTACGAGTAGATTAAGTTTTAAGTAGAATCTCGTCGAACGTATTAGTTATCTGAGCTTTTAACACGCACGCATCTCTCTCTCTCTCTCGCTTGTAGAGTGCCCCGGGTTTCGACTCTCTTTTTTTATCGATCGCACCACGTAATGAGATACATCTCACGCAAATATTAAAAAAAAAAAAAGAAAAGAATACCCCAGGGTAGGGTGGATAAAAAGTTTATTTTGATCGTTATTAGTTTAACTGGCGAGAATCGCACTTTATTATTATTATGTTTTTTTTTTCTCTGCGCGAGATAGCTAGGCTGCTGAAATGATTCAATCTAGATTGCATCGATGGATAGGTAGATAATTTGGCACTCGAGGTCGCGTCCATATCTGTACACACACACACAAAAAAAAAAAGAAAACCTTTCCGGACACGCTCAATCTTATGCAACATACGAATCAGTTCAGAAATCGCCCCATTTCCTCGGGCATCGTTTCTATCGCTCTCTCTCTCTCTCCCATTTTAGTCGTTGCATTATACGTTTTCTGTACCATAATAGATTTATGAGCTGGCAAATAAGCTTCCGCTGCTCCTAAAATTTTCTGCATAAACAGGTAACAGATTCGAAATATGGACGTAACCGGTTATACTCGAAACAAAGGACACACTTTTTTTTTTATTTTTCTTTATTCTCATCTTTTAAACGTCTTAGATAATCGTTAGAAGGGATTCCTTTTTTCAGAAGGCCCAGACAAAGGAGGAGACGGGTCAGCCGTGTGGAGTGATTCATTCAAGACAGCTTATTGTTCTCTTATTCTCGGAGGGTAGAGTGAGTGGCAGGGTGACTTATCACCTTCTCACGTCCTTGTTGAACAAATGTAGTTTGTGAAGATAGTAGTACCACATTCCTGCTATCAGGAAAATAGAAGAGTTTCCTTGTTGTCCTCCAAAAACGCGTTTCTACAATAGGGGTGTATATCTAAAATTACAGTGATCCCGATGCGGTGTTAATATTGTATAACGCGAGCTAAAAACACAGTGAAATACATCATGAGAAGCTTATAAATTTGACAGGTATTTAAAATACTGTACCTACTTCACATAAAGGTGGTGATCTCTAAGTTTACCTTTGTCAAAGTGAACAACAGAGAATTGTCTTCTATACGCTCGAAAGTATATTTTGACACATTTTTAATCTTTTACTCATTAAAATATCATAAGACAGATTGATAACTCGCATTCTAAACAGGCAATTCGACGGTTTCTGCATATATTATACACTGGAGGATGAAGAAGCGGAGTGTTATTGGATATTTTTCTTTAAGTTTCCTCATTGTTTTCTAGACTCCATTCTTCTGTACACGCATACAAGTCTGTTATGTAAATGTTATGCAATATACAGCGAAATATGGTAAACAGGATCGCAATTTTTAGCAAAGATTTAGAACACGTGTTCTGCATTAAAGCGAACTGCTGAAAAAAAATCTCTCCTGCATCTTGTCCATTCTGAAAGAGACGAAACTCTATTATAACAACAGCGTGGATCTTTCCGGTTTCAAGTTAAATTATGTATAATTAGAATAAAGCTTTATAAGAATTCGGAATCTTTTTTTAGAGTTTTGTGAATGGAAAAGTTAAAAAAGTAAGAAAGAAAAAAAAAACAAAAGCAATTTTATCACCTTCGAACCAATTGACACGACCCGCGAGAGTTATAGCAATCGTTCGAATTGCATCTTGAGTAAAGGTTTATTAGTATCAAGGGAGTTAGATTGGAGAAATCTTCTGGATATTGATCCACAGCTTGGTTTTTCTACCGTGACTATTCAATTGATTTCTCGCTTTTTTCCCTCGATCCTTTCGATTAGAACTTTGTACTTTACCTGACTGGATGGTCTTGTCAAAAGTACTTACATCCTGTATAGATAAGAAGTGGAGAACACCCCACGTAAAAATTTTATTTTTCTGCATGGCGTTAAAGCGCTCCAATCAACCACAAATGCTTAAAACGGCTCTGAAAGAAAAGAAAAAAAAAAAAAAAAAAAAAAGGGAAGTTAGCACGGGTCAGGAGTTCAATGATGTGCAACTTTTTCTACCAGCGGAGAGTCAAGGTGACCTTCGTTGTCATTTGGCATTCAGGTGATTTAAATAATAGGAATAAATATAACTGACACGGATTTTTATTTTTTTTTTTTATGTATCGCCGAGAAGGCATTTACATAAATGTGTAAGTGGAAGGAGTCGTATTGTCAGAAATGGGAATAATTTCGAGTCAGTCTGGATTATAAACTGGTTTCATTCAGAAGACGGGGGATTTACTATAAAAACCGAGAATGTTGAATGTTTAAAATGGATGCAGCACTTTGTTCTGCTCCGCTACACGTGACCAGCGTCTGGTCTCAGCTCATTGGACCGTCCGCGATTTGCAATCCTGGGATAGTAACAAAGTGCGCGGGGGAGAGGTAAAAATCGTGCCTCCTGCTCTTAGTCTTTGTCCCGAGCATTCATTCGATATCCATTATCTGCCTCAGACTAGCGTGTAGTTTCGTAATATTAGAATCGAAGTTTTGGTCATTTGCAGGGTGGAACGACGATCGGTAGCCAAGAGAGAGAGAGAGAGAGATGGGAACTGGCGATATCCCCTTTGACCTTTCTTCTCCGCTCTTCCTCGCTGGCCCATCTGTTGTGTGAGACCCAGCCAGACAATCTGGCACACATCATTGATCCATTACCACTAACGGAGGGGAGTCTAGACGGCGCTCGTGCATTCAAAGAGGGAAGGCAACTAGATCAAGGGCTGCAGCTCAGTCACGCAGAACCCAGGGGCAGGTCGCTGCTCCAACTATTGTTATGTTAAAAACCGCACAGCACTGTATGTTCTGGGTGTGGTCGGGGCCACCTGTGTCTCTTGTGGAAAACGTGGCAGCGTGAGGGTGGAAAAGTTGCTTAGCCGGAGGCAGCGAGACCCGGTTCTGTCACTGCCAGTCAGCCGTGCGTGCTTAGTTGGTGCCAGGCAGCCGGACTGTAAAGTCGCGTCGCAGTGTTCACCTGTTACGTGTTCGAGTTACGCAGGTGCTGCACATCGCATCGCCATGCCGAAATGGAATAGTGTACACCGACTTGGATAATCCTCGGATTTTTAACTAGACACAGTAAGTACGACTTTTAAAATCCGGCAATTTTAAGTATTAAAATCTGACCTCCACGCAGTGTTCTAGGAAAAAAAGACTGGCAAGGCCACTTTATTCTCTCTCTCCTCTTTTCAGAACACGTTTCTGGCAGGAGTGGCTAATGGTTCCTGAATATAGCCCGCAGTCACGAGATGAGGAATCGTTTCTTTCAAAAAAAAAAACCTTTACAGATTTTCTCCCGACAAAAATTCTGCTAAATCGATTTGACCTTCAACGGCAGTTACGTCTCCAATTGCGTAAACGTAATTGGAATTATAAAATAAGTTGTAAATCTTGGCGTCGTATAAATCGCAACCTGGCCTAGTTTAGTTCCATTTAGCGCTATTATTAAAAAATATATTTTATTTTTTTTTCTCTCTTCCTAAACCCCTTTGCTAACTTATTGAGGACAGTCACTACTGGGTGACCTTCGTTGCTGCAACAGGTCAGTTTGCGTAAAGTGGAATCACTTATGTAAGGGACGAGTTTGGTATATGGACAACCGTGCGATACGCAGAAAACTTAGCCATTTTTCTTTTCTTCTTTTTTTTTTTCCTGGTGGTAGTTTGGAATCCAATATGGCCTCACCGGTACAATAAGAATCCATGTACTTAGTTACTTTTGGCTGCACATTCAGGTAGGCTACCGACCTTCTGCATTCTCTATCTGTTTAGCGTGACGAGGACTATCGTCTGCGTGCAGCATTCATCATCTGGCATTTTTCGTTTTATGGCTTGGGAAGGAGTCGTCACGCCGCTTTGCTTTCGATTCTTGTTGAAATTCGTCCGGGGTGGTTACGCAAAACTGTAATTTTTGCCAAGAAAAAAGAAAACAATCCTGCCAGCTACTTTTTTTCCTCTTCCTTCCATATTTGGAAGCGCTAAAAATAACCGTGATTAATTTTAGTAGGAACTGCATTATTTACCGAATTCTTTTGTGGTGTTGTTGTTAATTTATTCAACAGTTCGCACGACGACATCCACAGATTTTCTTTAGTTCTTATTTAAAAAGAGAAGAATCGTCCCATTCACTCCTTTCTCACAATGGAGTCGGGTCAAGGTCATTGGGTGCCTAATTTATACAGTTCGGACGAGAAGCTTCTCTTTATCACCCGTGCGCTGTAGTCATGACAACCAACAAACAGGTGCGCGCACACACACACACACACAGGTGAAATAATTTTCTAGTCGAAGTGGCCATATTTATGTTCTCAGATTGCAAACATTCGCTTTTACCTGAGCGGCACAATGCCAGAATTAACGCGACCTCATTGTTTTCAAAGAATGACGTAACCATGACGTGACTTAAGATCATAAAGCGTGTCATTTACTTGTCCCCCATTGTACGCTCTACTCTTTATAGTCCATTCACTGATAATACATAACTAAAACGACCAATTGCGATTGGTATTCAATTTCCCAGTTCGATTATGGTGGTTCTTGCAAACAATCATCGTCATTCGAGCTTATATTACATAGATAGATATGGCTGGAATGGCATAGGGCATCCGTTGACCTCGATAGCGCAAGACCATGACAACAGTTTTATCGTCGTCCTCCATCACTAACTCATTTAGTTATGTGCAGCGACCAGTTAATCACCGACCTGCTATAGATTTCCACTCCCCCCAGCAAAATTGACCGTTCGAAAGGAAGATTACTTCTATTAACGCACTGCTTGCGTCATACCGTTCTAGAATGACCCAGCAAATGAGTGCTACTAGTTATTAACTAAGTAATGCGGAATTTCAGGAGAGACCATTGCAATGCTCTCTCTATATTCGACAATTCCAGCGAACTTTCATGAAAATCATCAGGAGAATCTTCCTGATATTCGATGATTCTAATGAACTTTCATGAAAAGCACCAGAATCCTCTCAATATTCAATGATTCCAGTGAACTTTCATGATAATCATCAGAATCCTCCCGATATTCAACAATTCCAGCGAACTTTCATGAAAACCATCAGGAGAATCCTCCTAATATTCGACGATTCCTGTGAACTTTCATGAAAATCATCAGACGAATCATCCTGATATTCGACGATTCAGTGAATCTTCGGATTCGTGAAAATCATCAGAAGAGTCCTTCTGATATTCAAAATGGTGTTAGACGTTAGAGAGGACAAACAGATTGTCGCAAATACAAAAATAAGCTCTCACGACAGTTTAACTATGTGGTGCGTGAAAATTGCCCCTGTTCCGTACATTCCGCAGATTAAAACTAAGTTCGCAAATCAAGCGAAGAAAAATTACGTCCTTTATTTTCCATTCGAATAACTTTAAAAATAAAATTATAACTAAAAACCGGCAACTGTAGGTCTATTAATGATCCATCAGACAACAGGAACTAGTTTTGTCATTTTTTTCTTCTTTTCTTTCTTTCAAGTTGTTATAACACGACATTTTCCCCCAAACCAAACTGTTACCCATTTCGGTAGCACGAAAGGGAAGTTATCATGTTTGATCGCATTCAGGATAAAAATCGCGTATGGGAGTCAAAAAGTCGATTAGTTCTTTTAAAGTTATATATATTATATCTGGTATCTATTTTCCGTGCGAGAAAAACAGATTAAAGTGTTATCGAAACTGCGTATAGGAAATAAATAATCAAAGTTCAAGAACGATGCTGTATCGCTGCCTTTTGAGAACAGATCAACGAGCACGTGACATAGCGCGAGTTTAGTTGTACAATGAGTCAGTGACTTCCTGGCCGTAAATTACGCGTCAGAGAGAACTGGTTTTTCTTCGCTTGACACAGACCTATCACGACCTGTTTATTGAAAGAAACATTTGGCCACAAATCGGCTGGGTGAATGAAGCGGTTTTCTTCACACGGGCTGTAAAACAAACACACACAGCGAACTACCGAAAGGTTTCGCAACATCTCGTGCTTAATTTGTGTTTTTTTTTTGTAAGACGACACCCACCGTTTCCTGTAAGACAGTGCGCGTACGGAATAGTTTTAGTTGGTAGCGAATGCGCTTTTAATTGTGATAATTTTGTGTTTGCAGTTGCTACTGTTAATCCCGAAAGTCCGGAGGCCAGAAGAAGAGAGAACTGTAGTGTAATCGTTTCCGATATTCCTAACAAGAGAAAAACGCCGAAGAGTGGTAAGAAAAGGGAGGAGAGCGACGACGATGACGAATTGATACACAGGACGCAGGACGAGTCGGAAAGTGCTCAGGATGTTGACAGTTCCGATCAAGAGGAGTCACTTAAGAATCACAAGAAGAACCTGCGTAAACAGGCGAGGCCCAAAAGAGTGAACGGACTTCAAGAAGATTGCAGCGCCGACGACGATGCCAAATCTCCTCATTGTCTGATCAATTCGACTGCAGACATCGAAAACATAAGTGTGAGTGCTTTGAGGACGAGTAGCCCTTCCCACAACCAAAATGTTGCGGTGTCGGTTACTGGTGACATGTCCAAAATAGATAGACCTCTGCTCGACGATTCAACCAAAGTGGCGGAAGGAGGGCGGCAGTCGCCCGCTTCCGATCCCAAAACGGACTTAACCAAACAAATCGGCAGGAACGGTTCCCCCATAGACGTAAGAAAAGTTGAATCGTCGAAATCTGTTAGTCCTCTAGTGATCGAGAGGAACGACGGCCTTCGAGTGTTCTGTGATCCGAGTCTAGTGAACTCGAAAAGACATTTTGATCCCCTTCAACAGCCTGCCAATCTGATGCATCCGGCTGGACTGTCTCATACGGCCACTGCCGCTTATCCCAGGGTACCCACTCTGCCCCAACATACGCGAGCAACAACTCATCTAAGTCCCTATGGATTGTCATCCGCATTGATTCCTTCGCACCATATTTCGCCCGGGTCTCCTATGGAACAATCGTCCATTCATACGCAAGCTTATAGACAACTTATATCTCAGCATCCGCCATTACTAGCTCAGTACAGTTCGCCAGTCGGCATAGGAATGTTGTGGCAACAGAAATTTCAACCCCTCGGTACCTCTCCCAATCCCTGGATGGTAGAAGCTCAGATTCAAGAATTTAGAGAGAGAGAAAGGGCCATAGCGGCTCACGAAAGACAAACCAGGATAGAGAGGTAAGTTGATCGTTATTAAATAGCGTAACTCTAGATTTTTCTCTCTTGAAAGCATCCTTTGTGTTTCTAGCATCGAGTGAGACTTTGGAAGTCTTTGTAAATAAAGTGTGATAGATGGCTTCGTATATATAAGATCAGTGGATAAGGTTATTGTTACACTTAAAAACTGCCCTTTGCCTCATTGTTCGCTTGCCAAAGTTCGATAACGAAAACACTATCGTCAATAGTTTCGAGCTGTTTACGACATAAAGAAAAATGCCCAACAAATAATTTCTAATAGGCCCCTAACAAGATACCGTCTAGTTTACTTTTCATTATGTTCTCGTCCATTCTCAGAAGAATTACGTAACCATCCTAACTGCTATTTATTTGTAATTAGTTATAAATCCGAAAAATTACAAAATTTAGTGTAGAAATCATTCAAATATTCCGAATATCGCGAGGTTATTCGACTAACAAACGTTGGATTTTCCAGTGGATTGATATGTTTAATTATATTGGCTGAAATAAATCCATTTATCGACATAAAGCCGCCGTTAACAGCTAAAATGCTCGAAAGTCCGAAAGCTCAAAGGTGGATCCTCATCCAGATTATCTAATTGTGAAATTTAGGCGAAATTCTTCCATCCGTAACATAAATTCACTCTTGGTTCGTCATGGTGACGTAACTTTATGCTCTTGTACATTATCGGGTCAGAGATTTGTGTATAGATTCGCCCTTCCTTATTTCAGCATGTTTCTAAATTATATTTGATGGCGTTGCGAAACTGTTTGAA
Source organism: Olivierus martensii (assembly GCA_000484575.1). Taxonomy (NCBI): domain Eukaryota; kingdom Metazoa; phylum Arthropoda; class Arachnida; order Scorpiones; family Buthidae; genus Olivierus; species Olivierus martensii. The sequence continues at coordinate 84,272 of AYEL01066805.1, read as the reverse complement.
TACAGATAATTCTGTAATCTTTCTCCGTTATCTCGGTCCGAAGTGCGAGTGTCGGACATCTGGAAGGTTACCACTCTCTATTTTGAAGTGGTGAGTCATTGCCGCTCTAGATGGACGCTTAATTACCATAAGTAGCATTAAACTTGATAAATGAACTTTACTCCCGTCGTAAATCACAGGTTGTCGACCTTATATAGATTTTTTTTTTTTGCTGTTTCTTTTTTCATTTGGACGGTAGACAAGAGCGTTTAGAAATTGGAAAGCGAAAAGTCGAAAACATCAATCAAGAAAAGGGCATCCTGCTAGGCGACATTACAGTGTCATTGGTTAGCTCAGCACGACCTGCCACTGTCCTCCAAGAAATTCTATTTCGATAAATAAAGGAAGGCTTTTGTTTGGAAGAAGCGCTGTTTTTCCTCTTCAATGCCAACTCGTTAAAGCAAACAGACACCCGAAACACACTCGGACAATGCTTCGTTAGGGGATCTTGTCATAGGCACAATGGACAGTCGACCAGAGCAAAGACAGGAACAGATACCAAATAGTTTTGCTAAGTTTGGCAAAAGACGAAAAGATGGGAGGTGTGGTATTTTAATTAGCAAAATCCGAAATGAATAAAAATTAGAGCGGAAAAACTCTAAAAATGGCAGTAACACGGAACACCATACTAAAATGCCCATCATTGCAATAAGAAAACCTATAAACAGGTGACGAAAACATGAATAAAAAACGCGACCAAGCAAAAACTAAACAATGCAATAAGCATAGCGGCGTAGAAGATTCACACAACTGCCAACCAATTATCCGTTCTTCTGAGAAAGGTCATTTCGCCATCGAGTTGATAAAGACATCCTCCCGTTTGCCAAGAGCTACATACACACACACACACACACACACACACCATTTTTTCCTTCTACGCCATCGAGTTGATAAAGACATCCTCCCGTTTGCCAAGAGCTACATACACACACACACACCATTTTTTCCTTCTATCGTAACTGGTTATTCAGCAGCTATTTTTAAGAGATCGAAACTCGTTTTAATGATTTTAATAGTCTCAACACTCACTGTACTGTCCCGGTTGTCCACTGGTTAAAGAATTTTTCCCGGTTGAAAACCGGTTGTAACGCCATGTTTCTGTTTCCCCCGTGTTTCTAACCTCTGAACCTCCCCCATTCTCCTCTTACAGCGTTCAAGATAAATAAGAATCATTAAAATTAAACGGCGATATTTCGTGACATTGATAACGAGAATTGTTTAAGATATTAAGTGACTCAGCAGGAAGGAAAGGGGAAAAAAAAAAACACCAGAATGACAGTAATAAAAATCGAACAGGAAAGTCGTTTTTTAAAAGAACTAATTCTGTAATATCCTACATTATTATTATTTTTCTTGTTACTATAGTTGTAACTACCATAATCCATGTTGCAGTATTGTCTTCGCAATCTCCAGAACTTTGATTTCTCTGCTAGATTTCGGCCGTGCAGGATCAAAATTCATTATTGACATGAGTTTGCTTAGCTCTCGGCGGTGGTTAGAAACGAAATAAATTATAAATTCGAAAGTTATTCAGTAATCATATTTTAGAGAGCACCGAACACAATTAAAACCCTCGTTTATCTCTCTAGAAAAGCATAAAATTTGGTTGGTAATCACTCAAACTCGCTTCACGGAAACAAAACTGCTGTACTGTATAGTAATCCCATTTTGCGGCTCGATTCTCGTTTGAAATTCTGTTAATAAGCAAATTTACGTACTGAAAATATTTTCGAATGCACCAAAAGAGTAGGATTTTTAGGACCGAAAGCGGTAGAAACTGCGATAAGTCGCTGTATACTGTGTGTTAAATACCAGACTATCATTAGCGGGGGGGATCGATACGATGTCAAAATTGCTTATAGTGGATATATAGGACCGTTTGCTTCGTCAGCTTTTGTCTCGAGGTAGTCGTTTTATAACAGGAAATATCTCCCAACTACTTTCAGTTAACCGAAGACGTTTGCCAGTTTTCTTAACGACCCTCTTGCGAAAGAACAAGTCCACCGTTTGCCATCCAAGTTTGATGACACAGCCGAAAGAAAATTGGCACGCCCGAGACGAAAATAACATTCGGTCGACAGGAATTTTGGCAGGTATCGTCCTCTCTACCCAGCTCAAAATTTTTGTATTATAACTGGACAAAAGAAGTGATCGAAATCGGTCATTGTCGCACTTCCAACTAACTCTCCCCATCTGGCATTCTGCCCAAATCTCGTTCTAGCCGGCATCTTTGTTCCAAAAAAAAAAAATGGTTGTAATTGTTGTCACGAAAATAAAATCGAAGAAGAATTTACAACTTATACCGTGTTACACACCTTTGTTTATATTAATAATTTTCGCTTCTTTATTACTATGCATAACTTGTGCTCAATAAAATCATCCCCAAAAAACAAGAAACCACTGAAATCCCCATTTTTATTAAGTTGATTTGATTACATTATCTTATAAAATGATAAGAACCTAGGTATTATAGTTAAAACATTATCATAAAGTATATCTAGAATTCTTTGTTCTGCCACTCTTCAATAAAAACAAAGGAGTTTGCTCAATTAAGCCAATTCTGTTATCAGTAGAAAGAAAAAAAAAAACAATGTCTAGAAATTAAGCAAGAGAGATAATTTGGCCTCAAAATTTTTATAACAAATTTAGAAATACAGTATGTAGTCAAATATTAGGTTACTTTTTTCCTTGACGATAAAAATGAAACTTATCGGCTTAAAAATATATAAAATCCGATAAGATAACAACAGATGAAATAACATTAAAATCCGCATTAGATCCTCTAAATATAAAATTAAAACAAGTGTACTCGGAATATTACATATTCGCCAAATTTATCTGTTAAAAAATGTGAAATGTTCAATAAAAATTTAGAACAAAATATTTTTTATTATTTCTTTAATGCTTTTGCAATTATTTAGCTTATCGTCTTATGGTTTACCCTTCTTAAAAGGACATACACAACTTATCTCCAATAGAGATTACCAGTAAACTTTGTCATATGTTACTTAATTAAACCGATAACTTACATATATAAACAGGATATCCTGATAATCATTAATATAGTATATGGTATTTCGCATGATAACCTAGAATGCAGGGTTAAAAAATTGTTTGGTCAAGTTAGAAATAAGCAAAATTATCTAGAGAAAAGATTACTATCATTGTTTAAGTATGTTGTTATCATTCTGAATTAAATTAACTCAGTTGGGTGGAAAGTAGGCCAAAAACTCTAATTAGATACTATAAAGAGTTGTTTTTTTCCCTTATCTTTTAATTCAGCAATTTTTATGGTTTGTTTTTTGTTGCTAAAAATAAAATATTCTGTTTTAAAGCAATTTTTTTTGGAAGGAATGATTATCGAAAGTGAACAAATACATTAATTAATAAATGTACATTAATGAAAATAACTGTCAAATTTGGATATGTATTTTTGCAAGTGGAATATATTTTCTTTTGAATATTTTATCGGAAAAAAGAAAAGAAAACAAAGAAGCTAAAGTCTGACGTGCAGATTATAAATGCCAGCAAAGATAAAAGATAACTGTAATACACAGAAATGAATGAAAAGACACCATCATTGGTTTAACAAAAATAAGTAGAAAGCCAAACATTAAACAGATGCTATTCAATAACATAATATGAGTTTAGCAGCATAATGAAAAAAAAGTAAACAGGAAATTTATTTATTTTTTTGCAGAGATTTAGTACCAAATTTGCAAATTTTTGCATGACAAAAATAACAGTTCACTTATGCAGCGTAAGACAATTATGTTAAAATATGTATATTTTTCTGCACTGTCCTAGTTTCGTTCGGTCAATATTTTTCTCGAATCAAATTGGTTTTAAACATTTTGATTTTTTTTTTAAATTAAAATAAAATATTAATTTTTATTTTCTGTAATAAGATTAAGTTGTTGATATTAAAAAAAAAAACAATCTATTTTTAAAATATACATTAAAAAAATAGGTAATTCAAATTATTTAATTACATATTTACAAGGAAGTTATTTTTAAATGAAAAATATAGGATCTATACATTTAATTACAACTGATAAAATATGCCATTAAAAATCTAAGAAAGATAAATAAGAAAAAATTCTTTTAAGCAACTTACACCTGATTTAACTCATGCTCACTTTAGATTTCATTTTATGTTATTTAATATTTTACAAATAACTATGTTGACTGCACATTGATAGTGGGAATTTCCTTGTTATGGCTCCAAATCTTATATTTTAACAATCCAACAACATAGATAAAAAATGAATAATTGTTAAATATTTGTCTTGTTAATTAGTATGTTAGAAAAATTAAAATTAATGAATAAATTGTCAAAAAAAGATAATAAAAAGTTAAATCTATTCAAAACAATCACTACACGAATGCTAATTATTTAATATTCCATCATACTATTAAATTATTCACTAAGACCGAACTGTATTGTTTAATATTTTAATTTTTCGAAATAATTATTAAAATTGTTGGTTTCTAAAAGTCAAATGTTTTATGTCTGTTTTTGTTCTCTTATTTATTTATAATAACAATGATTACTGTATAAATTTCATCATTGAATACTTCTTGCATAAGAATAGATGAAAGAAAATTATAGTTATGACATCATTGAAGATAAATCTTATCTTAAAATACCAAAATAAACTTTAATATCAATTTACATTTTAATATCATAAATTCTACTATTGCACATCACTTTAAAATGATATTTATTATCTAAATTAGATATGTGATTTTAGCAAATATCTTATTTTTCTCCCTTATAATGATTATTAAGTTAATATTACAAGGACACGCATACATAGCAATCTTTGTATGAGTATAAAACTATATATACAGTAATTAATTTATCTTAAGAAATTTCTACTTAATGCTTCGTCTCTTTTATTACATTTTTAGAAACTCTGCAACTAATAAAGGTCTAGCAACTATTACACAAGGTGTTACCATGCTGGGCCCCTGAATACAAAGATTATGTGTTACTGAATGAATGTATTGTACATGTATAAAGGTACTTAATTTTACTCTCTGCCCAGATTGCACAAATCACATGAATGTAAACCATCTGTATACAGATTATTAAATTAGAATTTAGAATGAAGAATTGCCATCTATAAATTTTATATGGGAATTATTTATTTACTTTTTCTCTTTTATTTAATAACAGTAAACTCTAAAATGAAATCTCATTGATTACATTAATTTTATTTTTCATTGTTAAGTGAGTTATTGAATAATTACAGATATCTAGATTAAAAAAAAATAATAATAATAAAATAAATACTCTAAATAATTTGTTTATTAACAATAAATAAATAAAATTGCAAACAAAATTTTTGCAATCTTTGTGTGTCATATTTATCTGCTTACTAAGTATATAAAAATGTTGATTCATCTTGTTTAAATGACAATTATCTTTTATAGTTTAATATATACATTTAAAAAGAATAAAATTATTTGTAACAGTTTTATAAATCCCCAAATAATTGAAAATTTGTTTTTTTTTTTCTTCAAGTATTTCTTTAATGTTTCACAAGAAAATATTACTATCAAATATTATCTTATAACTACAGTAAATGTGTTCAAAGGTTAATTTTAACTTTATCTGTTTGATTATAGTCTTGATATTAATTAAAAGAAAAAGGCAAATATTGCATTAAATGAAGTTGATTCATATTTTTAAACTTAATTTTAAAAATATCAGAAAAAGGCAAATATTGCATTAAATGAAGTTGATTCATATTTTTAAACTTAATTTTAATTTAGAATAATAGTAATGATTAATATGATCAATATTTATTATCTGAAGTATATGTTTAATATTTAATTCATTTTTCTCTGAAAATTGTTATTATTATTGATGATAATGATATTCTTATTTCAAAAGAAATCTTTAAACCAAATATCTGGATTCAGAAATTATTTTTAATTTAAAAACTGGTTTTCACATATAAGTAAACATACAGTATTTAAATATATAATATAATCTTCAACGAAAGAAAACACTTTTGTTTCATTAAAATTAAGAGAATTGACATTAAAATTTCAGCATAGTATATTAAGTTATTAATTGATTAAAAATTTTATTTTTAATTTCAAAAAATGTGAAAATTAATTAATTAATTCTATCATTTCCTCCATTCTTTCTTAACAATTAAATTTCAAACTTTTTTAATATCAATAACAAAATTTTCCTAACATAGAACATATATTATTTCATATAAAATAGGAAGAGCATATTTTTTATAGTAAGTTTATAGTCAATTAATCATAGAAGAGAAGTATATCTGTTATTAATGCAAATAAATGAAAGCTAATATTGGATATCTTGATACAAATTCAAATTATAATGTAGTGAATAATAAAATCTTAATTACTCATAAACCAATGATAATTTAGTTTAAAAAAAAGTCATAAAAATAAAAACATTCTTTAAAAATAATTTCGTAATATATCAACAAATGTTTTATTTGGTAATTTATTTTAAAAATAAAATTTTGTTAAGCAAATATTTATATGTGAATCTTATTCATTTTATATTTAAAACATATAAAAATGCATGAATAAAGTAATAAATCTTATTCATCAATTTATGAAATTCATATTTAATTGAATTTGTTTACCTTTAGCATTTCAACGAAGTATAAATTTTCTATTGACCAATAGCAGAATTAAAGCTAAAAAATAAAACAAAAGGATTTTTTTTTTTTTTCTAATTTCAAAATAAATAAATAAATATTTCAAAATTTGCAATGTAAATTTACACTATTTATGTTATTTTTACGATAGTGTTTATATATTCTAAAAGAATACAAAAATTCATATTTTATTTCGAAACAGAAATTTCATTTTATAAATATCAAATTTAATAGATAAGCATATATTTTATATATTAGAATGTTAAATAATTATGATTGAAGTATTTCATCATATAATAGTATGTTACTTAATTAGATGATGGAAATGTTTACCATTCATGTTTACAATTCTATAGATTATTTATAATAATTTTGAACAACTATGATTATTTATGAGACAAGATTATCATTAAGTTAGTAAATTTTAAAAAGTGGATTGATTGTTTTGTTTGAGAAAAATCAACATAATTATAATTTTTTTCTGTTGGTAGTTTCTTATCTCTTTAAAATGTTTAAAGAGGAAATGATAAATTCTAAAACTTTTTCATAAATATTATTGTTTTATGAAGATATATTATAAATATAAATATTTAAACTAATATAAATAATACAACTAAATTTATAAATCTAAAACTTTACTGATGATGAAACTGTTATTTTTAGAAATATAAAAAGAAATTACTGGAAAATGAATGAAAGAAAAACAAATATAATACTAGTATATAATTATCATAAATATTATCTGATTATCTGTTTGCATTCAGATAAAAAAGCAATATTTTATTGAATTGATAATGTAAAAAACTTTTGAAGGATGTAAGATAAAAAACTGTCATCGTATCATTTATTTATAAAAAAATTATAGCAAAATCATGATATTAATTTGTAATCCACATTTATAAAAAATTGAAAACAGAATACACAAAATTTTATCATTATTTTAAAATATTTGAACTTATCTGCAATTATTTAAAAAAAATATTTAATTAGAAATAAACAAGTATTTTATGAAAATTTTAAAAATTATTTAACCATTAAAAAAAAAACAAAGAAATTAATTAAACAAAAAATTTTATTAAGAATTTTTGATGTAAATTTAATTTTTCAACTTTTTAAGTTTATGCATATTTCCATTAAGAATTGTTTCATATACATCATATATTATATTTTATCCTGTTCACTAAGCGATCATGATATTCTGTATCATTTGATTTTTTGCTTTTCTTATTGTTACCTATTATTCATTTTGATTTTTTCTTCAATATTCAAGCTTTTTTCTATATTGCTTCCAATATATAAAAAATCATTTTATTGGTATAATATAAAAACATATTTGGAATATTATTCATTTTGATTTTTTCTTCAATATTCAAGCTTTTTTCTATATTGCTTCCAATATAGAAAAAATCATTTTATTGGTATAATATAAAAACATATTTGGAAATTTTTTTGAAATAGGTTTTGTATTTAGATATTTAGATGTAATTTTATCTATATCATATAACACACCATATATATATAAAGAAAGTAATTTCAGATAATTTTGTTAAATAAAAATTTCCAAATTAATGGCAAATATGAAGAAATTTTTTCTTTAATTGTGAAACTTGTGCTTAACCTTCAGCCTGAATTATATGTTAAATTACAAAAATATTTATTGAACAGGTTAGATAGTTTAAATTTTAATATATATATTTTTAATAAAAAAATATGGAAAAATTTTTCTTTTAATTTGTAAAATTTGAATTAAAAATGAAAAATTGTTTGCATTTTTACCATTGCAAGATAAAATAATCAAGGCCTTTCATCTGAATTTGGATAATTTATTTAATTTCACTCTAAAATTAAAAAATATGTCTTTTTTTTTTTGATTTTGTATAATTTGGTATTTCATCCTGACTATTTTTTCTTCTCATTCAGGGAACGAAGAGAAGAACAAGATAGAATTGAAAGGGAACGATTAGAAAGGGAAAAAGCAGAAAAAGAAATGGTAGAGAGAGAAAGACAAGAAAAAGAAAGGAGAGAGAGGGAACGGGCAGAAAGAGAAAGATCAGAGAGAGAACAACAAGAAAGGGAAAGATTAGAAAGGGAAAGAGTTCAAAGGGAAGCTGTACAACAGCATTTTGAAGAATCACTAAGATTAGTAAATGAAAGGGTGAATATCTGGAAACTAATTTATTTTGTAAAAGTGATATTAATCAAATTTTCTTTACCTAACTTGCAATGTTGTTTTTTATTTATATTCAAAGCATTTGAAACAGTGGAGTTCTAGAGTTCCAAATAGCTGGAATTCAAATATATCACTGATCAAACCGCTGCCAACATCTAATGTAGGTAGATGTAGTCCTGTTGTAACTGTCCATAGTCATGCTATTCATTCTACAGATGCTGATAAGGATAAGAGGGAGAAAATATCTGCTGATACAAAAGAAAGGTCTGTATTAAATAAATAAATTAAAATTCTTTTAAATATATACTGAAAATTTATTTTTATATATATTTACTGATATAAGTTTAGTATAAGTTTTACTATGAATAGGAAATTTTTATTTATTTATTCTTATTTAATACTTTTAATAATTTAAATATATTAAATTTATTGATATAATAGACCAAATTAATATAAAAAATTTTACAGGAGTTTAATTGGATAAATCAAATATTATGAAAGAATAGAAATACTCATTTTTTTAAATAAATGATTTAGCAATTTAAATTAAATGCTATATTATTAAATTTCTTCATTTTATGTTTAAAGAGATCTTGCATATCATTGATTAGTATTTAAAAATTTTATAAGTCATTGTTATTTTTCTATTATACAGTATTTAGATATTCATATAAAAAGTTGTTATTAATATTTTAAGATTTAAAATAATAGTGAATTTATAATCCTACCTCATAAATATCTATATGGTATTTTCCAATTTAGACATAATGCATTGGAGCGTATGCGTCAGGATCAAGAGAGATGGATGGTTCTAGTCCAACAGCAGAGAAATGAACAAGCTGCTGATTTATCTCATTCTCAGAACTTTGCATTATCAGAGGTAAAACATGGTTCATTTGTTCTAAAATGATATTTAATAAATTTTTATGTATTGAAAAAAGCAGCTAACTTTAAAGATAAATAATTTATATAAATAATATAAATTTCCAGCAACGACCAGGGAGTGTCCATTCAAAAATGGAAGGCTACCCAGTATCTAGGTCATCTCCTCATCCTTCTAGTGGTACCTCTTCAACCAGTAAATCTGGTATGAGTTCTAGTCCAATCACAGCTACCTCCTCAGCTGCAACAGCACAGCCAAAGCCAGAAGCAAGCTTTAGTCTTTACGGTTATCAGCCATTCCAACATACTTATATTACACAGGCTCAATTAAAAGCCAGAGAAGAAAGTAAAAATTCAACTAAGTAAGAAAGATAATAGTTTTTATATTTAATAAAACAATTAATAATGATTATAGTTGAAATTTTGGATGTTATTTTTAAACTTCTTTAACTATTATTATTAAAAATAATTAAATTGAATTATTTTGTAAATAAAAAATTATTTTTACAGTCCAAATAACCAAACAGCATCTGGTGGAAGACAAACAAACCAGCCATCCTCTCATAGCCGAGAAAAAGAAGGTAGTATACCATTTGAAAGATCATCAACTCCAGGTAGTAGTCGAACAAGCACACCAGGTAGTCAATCATCATCAAGAGATAAACAGCAGATTAAAGTTCCAATACACCCTATGGGTTCAGAACATGCTAGTCCTGTATACCAGTCAGGTGTTGGAAGCAGTGGAGCTTTCAGACCCTATGAATATACTTCCCAAAGTCCCGCACCAGCTCATCAAAATACATCTTCGCCAAATTTGGGATCAAGAATTGGTGCAACGCATTTTCATCATGCTTCCCCACAACAGGAACCACAAAATCTTGTTAAAGGGGAACCAACCTGTGGTCCTACAGAAGGATGCTTACCACAGCATCAGCCTTTTCAAAGATATGAGTCAGCGAGATCTACGGCATCATCTTCACCATCTGTACAAGTTTCAGGATATAATTCCCCTTACATGACCAAAAATAATATTCCAGCAACAAGCAGTCCACATTCTTACAATTTAATACAACAGGGTGTAGTGCCAAATCCACTGTACACTCCATCAAGTAATGGACCAACTACTGTCCCTCCATGTGTTACAACAGTGACGCACATTTCACATCAAGCTACGAGTCCTCCTTTAGGTCAGACTTATCCTCGTGCAACATCTGGTATAGGCATAACAAGTGGTACTCCTATTTGCAGGTCAAATGTATATCCTTCTACACCAGGAAGGATATCTTATACACATTCATCCAATTCTAACATTCAATCAAGTGTAAATCCCAGTAGAACTCCTACTCCACTTGAAACAAATGGACGATCTCATATACTTACTTCAGTATCATGCCATAAATCTCCATCTCCAGCTCATATGCATAACTTGCCAATGTCTCACACAGGTAATCCCACACCTCCTCCAACAGGTGGAAGAATACCTCCTCCTTCTACTTCACCAAGGTTAACCCAGGGCAACATTATGTTTAATCGAGGAGTTTCACAACCACCAATGCACAATGCTACTTCACATTCTACAGCTTTAGCTAGTTCTGCAACAGACAGTCAATCACAACCATTGAATTGTTCGAATAAACGAAAACCAGTACGAGATGGCAGTAGTCGGAAACGTCAAAAGACTAACGATGACCAATTAATGCCACCTCAATTACAACCACAGTATCATATTTCTCCTGCAACGAATACAATACCCTCATCTCAAGGATCAAGTCCAATTCTACAAACATCAGGAATAAGCCATCATAGTGCTTCTCAAAATAGTGCGTTAGGAATAATTCCTTCAGAAGCTCCAACATTAACTCCTCACACAATTAGTCCAACTCTTGGTTCTTCTTCTGGCAGCTTAGAATCATATAACAGTGATCAAAATCAAATATTTGATGATAAATTATTAAAAATCAAACAAAAAGCTGCAAGTATTCCTCCAAGCAATTCTCCTAATTCAAAGATTAATGATTCACCTCCTAAATTATCAAGTTGTGCAAATCTGTCATCACCAGCAAATCCTAATACTTCTAATACTCCTCCAGTGTTAGTTGGTGCAATAAATAATACTACTGAAAACATTGAAGATGTAGTTTCTAGCCCAGCTCAGACTACCACTAATAGTGTTATTAATGGTAATACTATCACAACTACCACAGTAAGTACAAACCATACTAAACTGAAAAAAGCATGGCTTCAGAGGCATTCAGAGAATGAAGACAAAAGAAATCCATCAGAGAGGAGTAAAACAGAAATTTGTAAACCTGTTAATAATGTAAGTTCTTCTGACAACAACACAGCTATTAATGATAAAAATACAAATAATAATACAAGAGAAACTAAAAATAATGAAAAAGTCCATGGAAGTGACACTAAAAATAATAAAAATGATGGATCAAAAGTACAAGATGATTCTACAAGTTCTGCATCTGAGACGGAACAGGAATTAAAAAATATCAAACGTAAGACTCGTGTTGGTAGGAAACAGTCAATCACAACTTGGAACAATAGTGCAAATAAGAGACAAAAGGCTACAAATGATAGTAACACAACTGAAACAATAAATAATATAACTAATAAGAGAGAAGAAGCTAGGAAAAAATCATCACCACCAGAAAGAGATGTTTCACGAAGAAGAGGAAGGAAAACTAAAGGACGAGGAAATACAGTGGATGATTCAAAGAAAAAAATTGGTAAGCATTAAATATTAATCAACGTCTAATAATAATTTTTTGCAAGTTAGAAAGTTTTTTAGATGTTGATACATTTAAAATGAAAATCATAACAGGTAATGAAAAGCATGGTTTATATTTAATAGATTATAAATCTCTGCTGTGATGATGGAATTTTAATGATAATTTTATGTTTAACTTGTAAAGTTTTGCTTCAGAGTTTGCTACAAAGTGCCATATTTAATCTAAGAAATTAAAAATCTTATATTATTATTTCATTTTTATTGTTTGTGTAGAGCTTTTCCTCATTGTATTGATTACTCAAAAAATATTTTTTTGTTAGAATGTAATAATTCTTAGAATGTCTTATTGTTTTTTGATATAACATTCTGATTAGAATAAGTATTTTAAGATTTCAGAATGTAAATTCTTTCCAGCATAAATAATTATCAATTTTAATGATAACTATATTGTTTGATATCAGAATTATCTTTTATGATATTTGTATAAAATTTATATTTTTATGTATGATTAAATTTCATATGATTAATCTACGTCATATTTGTCTGTTTACGTCATTCAATATAAAATTATTTTTAGAAAATCATTGAAAAATTTTTCTCCGAAAGAAAATTAATTGTTCAATAATGAAATAAAGAAAAATATATTTTTATGTTTGGAATAAAAAATTCTGGAATTTTAAGAAGTATGTTATATGTTAACAGGAAATTTTAGATTAAGATATCTGATTTTATAAAAGTATTTTGCTCACAAATTACAATGTATATTAATACAAATAAAAATTTAAATATATGTTTCTTTATATTAATATTTCCTAATAATATATTGTTGTTACTCGTGTGTCTGTACATATTTGTTAATATATTTTGTTCTAGATTTCTTGAAAGTTTTGGTTTTAAAATTTGTATAATATTTTCTCATTTAAATAATATTGTTTGTTTTTTTGCATGTTTTATTAAAAGTGTCGATTATTAATTGTGAGCATAAGTACTTTTATGAATAAACTTCTTTATGAAAATAAATGAATCTAATTTTTTGCTTCATCTAGTTTATAAGTGTTTAGTGGTAGAATATAAAAATATTAAATACAGTAGAAGTACTTTTATTATATATTATTGACTGAAATCCAATAAAGTGATGCGATATTGATGATAAAATAAAATATTGAAATATAGTATACAGGACGTGATGTGTATTATATATTTATTTATTTATAAACAAATTGGTATTTGATATTTCTGTTTAATCTGATTTTTTTGTAAAGAATTCTTTACAAAAATTTACATTTAATCATTTTAATATTGATAAATTTTAATATATATTTTTTTATATGTTGATTAGAATAATTAATACAATAATATCTTAAGTTATTGATTAAAATGACTTCTACTGTATTAAAAATTTAAGGGGGAGATGAAATTTATGAATAATATGATTAATCTATATTGTGATTAGTATAGATGATAATTTTTGCTACATTTTCACACAAAGTGTGAGTTTTTCTTCCTATATTTGCTGCAGAATGCAGCAGGAATCAAAGCAACGTTTTATTGTCCTTCATCCAATTAATTGACTTAACGTGATGGTGATTGACAAATACCGACTTTAATGCAATTCATGAGTGGGCAATAGTACAGATGTACATGGCCATCTAACAGGAAATGATTCTAAATTAGATGGTACTACTTTAAGTGACGTGACCTACCTTGAGCACGGCATAAATAACTAAAACAAATTACATGCATAAAAAAAAAAAAAACAACAACCCAGTAGAAGGTAATGAGAATTCCAATTGTAATTGACAAACAGAATATTAATGTTGAATTTCAAAATAATCTATTTAAATACATTGTTATCAGAATGATGATTGATAGTTCAGTTTGCCAAATCATCATCAAATAAAAATCAAAACAACAATATGTGTAAGAAGAATTATATCACGAACGTAGAGAAAAAATTTAAAGTTTTAGAATTATTATTAAAAGAATTATATATCGAACGTCAGTAGAGATGGTAAAAAATTATTCTCTACTTCTTTTCAACTTCTTAAAAACAAAAGTCTCTCTAAAATATATAAACAGAAGAAATTTATCGCTGACAAACAAAAATATATCATTGACAATGAGATTATACTTTTTATGGCAGTAAAATGATGACAACATTGATAATTCAATCAGAACCTTGGAATTAAGCCAGTTTTATATGTGCAGTTCTTATCTGATTAACTTAATGATGTATTGCCCGGATATGTACCATAAATGTAAACTAATGAGTGTAAGTTGTAAACTTTAGTGATTAATAATTAGAGTTGAATCGGTTGTCTGATTGTTACAGTTGTGATGAAACGGTAAAAATTCTGCTCTACCCTCTCCAGCTAAAGAAATCTTCATTAAACCAATCGAAAAACCTTCAGTAGCTCAGTTAAAGAGGACAGGAGAATCGTTCTTACAAGATGGATCATGCTACATTGTTGCTCCAAAGTTGCCCAAGTGCCGTGAATGCAGGATGACGCCAAATCAGCGTAACAAAAAGATGGCTAATATCTTCTGCAGATTTTATGCATTTAGAAAGTAAGAAATAACTTTTATTTTATGCACTAAATTTTGTCATATTATAGATATTAAGATAACCTATTCCATTAATCATAAATTGATGACTCTCCAAAATCATATTTATACATGTTTAAATCTAAACAAATAATTTGCAATTTTAAAATTTTACAAATTTGCTTACAAAAAAAAAATAATAATAAAATTTTGACTAATTTAGAAGCTGAATAGACTTAGTACTGGACTTAAATATTTTATTATTCATCTATTTTTCAGACTAAGGTATGGAAAAAATGGAACTCTTGTGGGTGCTGGATTTTCTGAACCATCCGATGCCACTGAACAAGATTTAAAACTATGGTTATCATGCATTGACGAATCTCCACCAGAGTTAGATGTACATATGTCTAAATATATATTATCGAGTATGGGTAGCCAATTCTGTGAAATCGTCGAGCAAGAAAAGGAAGCACAGCGGCTTCATATGTCCAATGGTAATAAAATAGAAACTTTACATATAAAATACAAATAATTCATATTCAATGAATTTATTTAAAAGTTTTAATACTATTGACAGATACTACTATAACTTGGAAAAGAGTATTACAAGGAGTTAGAGAATTGTGTGATGTCTGTGACACTACGTTATTTAATTTCCATTGGGTGTGCCATAAATGTGGGTTTGTTGTCTGTATTGATTGTTACAAGGCCAGAAAAAGTGGCAGTGGAAAAAGTAAGAAATAATTTCTCTTTATTCATTATTTAATTAACAAAGTTATTAATGATAGATTTGCATCTTCCAGAATCATCATTAAAAGGTCGTGACGATTATCATTGGCTTCTATGCTCGAACAAACAGGCACACGAACAGGAAAAGCTAACAATGACACAAATTATTGCAAGTACTGCTCTCTGGGATATTGGAAAAGCATTACATGAAATACAATGCAAATGGAATTTTTGCCTTCCATGTAGATGCAATAATAAAACAGATTCAGAAATAAAACATTCCACTAATGGAATATGTAAGGTAGGTTACTATAAAATATATAAATCAATAAGGATTATTTTATGACAGTAAATATTTAAATAAATTAAATAGCAAAAATGTAAATAAATTGTTTCATTTTATAATAAGAATAGTTAGCCCCTGGCCACTACGTGCCCAAATACACTAAAAACGAAACATTTGTTTCTTATCTGTCAAATTTGAGATTTTTCATTTACTTAGCATAACCTTGTATATAATGCTTTTGCTTGTTGTTTTTTCTTCTCCAGACCAAATTTTCTTTATATGAAATTGGCAACTAACAAACTATCGATTTACCTTTTCAGTTATTTAGATAATAATTATAATTTTTTATCATAATTTCTGAAATGAATAAAATATTATTTAAATTCTGAAATAAACTAAATATTTAATTATTATTTAAATTCTGTAAATTAAATATTATTTAAATGCAACATTTATGTAGCCTCGACGTGCCAAATGCAAACTGAACTCTCGAGCTGGGGAACAGTCAACATTTTTCGACCGAAAAAGACAGAAATTGAAGTCAAATAACAAAAAAAGTATGCAAACATAAATAGGAAGTAAACTATGATAATTTAAAGCAAAATTTATAAAAAGAACTAATAGGAAGTAAACTATGATAATTTAAAGCAAAATTTATAATGAGTTTGGGATTTAGTTTTTTAAAAGTCGTTTTAAAGATTCGAAGTGAGAGAAAATAGTAACGGCAACACTTCTGGCGCGAGAGTTCGCACGTGCGTGAAACATGGACTCCACACACTTATTCCTTTATTATATATGATATCGGTGAAATTTACTTCTAATCACTTCTAAAACAAATTTTTATACTATTATCAATTGTTTTAATTAGATAAGAAATATTTTTAATTTTTAAGAATTTTATTTTTGCAGAACTCTCAATTTAGTTTTCTTTTTTCTGCAGCAAGTGATGAATGCAGTTACAAAATGCCTTACAGACAAGGACCAATTACAACTGAATGGATCTCCACAGAACAACAAAAAAGGAAATGTGAATGGCATGGCTAATCTTATTAAACAAGAAGATGGCTATAGTTCTGAGAGTGGAAGCTCTCCCTTAAGTTGGTTGGCTGATGTTGCATTAAATTCATCTAACAAACTTCAAGATGAAAATAAAAATGCACAGACAAAAATTAAATCAGATGTGGAAGATGATGATGATGACGACGACGACGACGACAAAAAAGAGACTATCAGTTTGGATATGTTAGAAGATGGATCACACGATGATGACGACAGTAATGAAAATTTTTCCACTCTCCGTGAATTATTAATAAGACCTACTGGTAAAGGTGGTAATGGAAATAGATCAAACAGAAATTCTATTAATCAAGGAAATGTGAAAACAACACTAAGTGGACTGATCTCAAACATTGTCGAACAAAGGGTGAAAAAACTTGACAAGGAAGGAAAACAATCTCATTATACACGCCGTCATTCTCGAGATTGTGATTCTCTAAGAGTCAGCTGTTTGACAGAAAATTCAATATTAAACTCTGACGTACCCCATTCTTGGCTCTGCAATGGAAAATTGTTGTTATTAAAAGATCCTGAAAATGACGATAATTTAAAATTATTCCAGGAACAATGGAAACAGGGAGAGGTAATTAATTTTAAATAATAAAATTCATTAAAATGAGTCCTAACACATCATCTTATCAAATTAACCAAAGTAACACATAAATATTATATAATTTTTTAAATTTTCTTACAGCCAGTTGTGATCACAGATGTTGAAAAGAAATTAGATTTATCTCTTTGGTATCCAGAAAATCTTTGTCAGGAATTTGGTGATATAAAAAATGATATAATTAATTGCAAAACTGGTACTATTGTAGCTAACATGCCTATGAGAAAATTTTGGGAAGGATTTGAAAATTTTAATAGTAAGTTGTTTTTACCCATAGTTGACAACAATGTTATTATATAAAAACTGTTTATCAATTAAACTGTTTAATTTTATAGAACGCCTTAAAGACGAAAGTGGTGAACATTTATTATTGAAAATGAAAGATTGGTCAGTTGTAGATGATTTTCCAGAAATATTACCAGCATGTTTTCAGGAATTATTATCTGTATTACCATTGCCACAATACACACAAAGAGATGGTGTTTTCAATTTGGCTAGTCACGTTCCCAGTTGTTTTATCCGTCCTGACCTCGGACCAAAAATGTATAATGCATATGGTATGTTAACACATTGCTGAATAAATAATTCTTAGTAATTTAATATATTTATTTAATTTTAAATCCATTTTTTTAAAATCGACTTTAGGTTCCATTCAACATCCCACAAAAGGAACTATCAATATCCATGTAGAGACAAGTGATACAATAAATGTCATGGTTTATGTTGGAACATCAAAGGAAATAAAAGACGAAGATTGTATTTATGGTAAGAATCATTTGAGGATGCTAAATGTTGCTTATTCAGGTATAAACAGATGTTTATTTTTAAATAGATATATCAAAGACGTACGATGAGGGTGGATGTGATTTACTTATGAAGAAACGATTAAAAGAAAAAGGGATAAAACCTGGTGCTCTATGGCATATTTATCATGCTCATGATGCTGATATAATTAATGAATTTCTTATGAAGGTAATATATATAGTAAGACGACTTAAATGCAATATTTATGTTTTATAAATTAAATATATATATAATTTATTTTGATAGATAAACAAAGAAAAGGGACAAGATTCAATACAGGATCCATTATTAGATCAGATGTACTATTTAGATGAAGAACTCCGAAATCGTCTAAGTCAAGAATATGGCGTAGAAGGCTATGCTGTTGTACAGTGCTTAGGAGATGCCATATTTATACCTGCAGGAGCTCCTCATCAAGTAAGTTTTAGATGATTTAGATTAAAATTGTCTTGGTTTTAAATTTGATTTTTCAATGAATAAATGAATGAATTTTAAATATGTATAATAATTTCAGGTGCAAAATCTCCATAATTGTATTAAGATCTCCAAAGAATTTGTTTCACCTGAAAACATTGGAAAATGTTTTAAATTGATACAAAAATCTCAACAGTCTCTTGATTCACGTATAATGCATGAAGATAAATTACAGGTATGTATAAATCAGAGGAAATTTATAATTTTAAAAATAATAAATAAAAATATATATTAATATTTTTTACAGATCAAAAACATTATATATCATGCTGTGAAAGATGCTTTAGAGCAATTACAAGAAAATGACCCAGAAGATTATCAAACATGATTTACAAAACACAAATGATATTTGAAGATAAAAAAAAAAAAATATATGTCCAAGACAACTCCCACGGACGGACTAAATTATGTTGAAGGCTGGCCTTTGCAACAATTCTTAAGTCTGGGAGAAATGTGCAATGTTAATTTTTAAGTGCGACATCTTCCTATGTAATGGTCTCCAGATTCTTTAAAACAGACTCTCCGTGCCATGTTTACTTTACTGGCCATTATATGGTCAACTAAAATGAGCATCTCCCATTAATGTGTATTTACTCTTTATGGCAGTCAGAGATCTGCCAACATCAGGTGAAGTACAAATATTTGTCCACTTTCATAATTTCCCAGGAATGCCTATTTGTTTCCTCACAGTATAAGAATAAACTTTTGTCTTCAATTGTTGCAGTGAGGAATTTAAAAATTCATGTTATTGACTTTGCTTATTTATATTGATTTTTAAAAGTGTTAGATGCTCGGAAATATCTATCTGAACTGTTTGCTGTGTTATAAAGAAAAAAGTAAAAAAATAATAAAAAAGTTGGATGTTGTGGCTTAATGTCGTGTGAAGTAATCAATGCAAACTGACTTGTTTCTGTTACGAATATGGAGAACAGTGTACTTATGGGATACCATCAGGCTACCACTTTGTATCTAGGTATGAACTTTTCATTCCTTTATATAAACACTGTTCAACAATGATACACCTCTCTATTCCTTTTGCATAATTTGGCTGTGTCAAGGGAAGATTAAGAGAGAAATTGGTAGTAGTGGTTCCTAGAGTTCAATTAAGGCTACAATTTAATAGGGAATTAATATTCTCATCAAACAGTTTCCTGCACTCAATTTTAATGCTGGCCTCACATTACCCAATGTTTTGTATAATATCAATTTATAAACTCTGTGCCGACGATCGGATGAGATGCTTGCATCAAATCTGCAACAAGCACTGCTTGTAAATTATTCTTTATTCTTTGCACTATAGTCCTATTGTTTATTCAGTGTTCCTTGGGGCCAGCATTTGATTATTAGTGTGACATTAATATCAAGTGTGCTTGCAGGTGCGAAGAAATCCCCTTGTTATTTATGTTACAGTATTCATCATTTCAAAGTCAAGCAGCAGGCATTCTTGTACATTTTAAAAGGGAGAACACATTGTAAAATAAATCAATTTGTCCACCGGAGAGTGTTCTGCCTCCTAGTGCCAGCTATGCCACAACCACAATTGTTTTCATCTTTATCTATCTAATTATTTCTCCTACAAAGCTGTTGTAGTTTGTTGAGTGGTTCCCACAAGCAGGAGAACATGTAATTGCATCACCTTAGTTTGTACTTGTATATATTTCATAGCAATATTTTTATATTGAAAATGTCATCATGACCTGTAAAACATGTCTGTATATGTACCAAATCCTGTTTTTATTTGACAATGTATGGCTAATGTTGCTGGTTCATATTAAAGTGCTGACAGAAGAGAATTTTTTTGTTTTTTTTTTTTTATTTTCTTTTTTTTTTTCAAAGTTGGTAATGTATTTCTTCTATCTGTTAATTTAAAAAATTCATTGCAAATATTTAATAAAATAATTTCTTTCTTGTTATATTTAATTATAATAATAAATTATATATAAAGATAAACAAAGATTAATAATTTAAATCTAATAAAATTTTATTGGCAAATCAGTTACACAATGCATTATATCAGTTGTCGAAATTTTAAAAATATTTAGATCATCATTTTCAGTAGTAATTCTATATTATTCATGAAAAATAAAATTGGCCATTTGAAGCAAATAGGTTTTCTATACCAAATATTTTTTATTCTAGATTTAACTTTCTAATTCAAATTTATAATTAAATGCAGAAGTCACACAGTTCAGATTGATGAATTTATTATTTTTTTATTTGAAATTATTTAGTTATTTTTTCAATTACTTTGAAATGTGTTATTTTAAGCAGTTTGTAATAAAAAGTAATTATTGTCATAAATAAAGAACGATTATGCTATAAAATTAGTATAAATCTTTCCTTTAATGTCTAACTTTTTATCGATTTGAACATATTTTTCAATAACACTTTTTTTTAGCCCACCAAATATTTTGGATTTTACAATTTGGCCCATATAGGCAAAACTTTGGGAACCTCTGCCTTAGACCAAGAAGTCAAAAAGCGTTTTCCTTCAGCCACACCTATTAAATGGAATTATAATAGCAGGATTGTGAACTGCATTGTGGAATATAAAAAAGAATTAAAACTTTTGCTGTTCACTATGGTTGAAAGTCCAGAAAAATGGGATTCTGATACAACAATTCCTACAAGAGGATTATACCATTATTTAACATATTATGATTTCCATTTTTTGTGACTGGTTTTTCGTGAGGATTATACCATTATTTAACAGATTATGATTTCCATTTTTTGTGACTGGTTTTTCGTCAAATATTCGCACAGTCCTATTTGATATATTATGAAAAAGAATTTTTATATAGCATATTGTATTACAAGAATAAATCAGTTTATTGACTTTTTCACAACAGAAAAGAAATGATTTTGAATTGATTTGGGACGCTTTGGAAGATGATCAAAATTTTTCAGAAATTCAACCAAAAAAAATGAATAAGACTTACTGATATTAGATCTAAAAAGGGCTCATATAAACGTCTGTTTTATGAAATAATGAATACATTGATACAAAATTGTATTGACAGATTTTCAGATATAAAATCTTTAGAATTTTTATCACTTTTAGGTTTTAATAATTTTAAAGATTATGAAAAACAATTTCCCGAAGCGAGTTCTTCAACAAGTGATTTTTATGATAAAGTAATTAATGACTTTACGGAAAAAAAATCGCTGTATCGAGTTAGTTTATAAAAAAATAATAAAAACAAGTTCTTATATCTTTGTTTCATATCAATGTATCTATTTTAAAATCAAAAATAAATAAAGTATTTATTTTTGTCATTTTTAATATTTGTTCATAATTTTTATGGAAACACAGTTTCCCTATCAGCAAATGTCACCGCACGCCACTGATCTATATACACAGGGACTTTCAGAAAAAAAGGCAAGGCCCAGGGCAACTAATATTTTTGAGACTCAAAAAAAAAGAAGGAAAGACAAAATTGACAAATATACAATGGTATGTGTATAAGAAAAGCAAAAACATTGATAGAGAACTTCAAATTTTAGCAAACACTGAAGCTTGAACAGTATAAAAATATACAAATATATTTTTTCTAACATATTTGAGTTATAAATTGAGGCCCCTAAAATCGTGAGGTCAGAGGCAGCTATCCATCTTGACCCAACTGGTGTCAGAAATCCTGACTAGGGCAATTAAGGCTTAAGCCTGTGCCTGACAAATCCTAAGGCTCCACAAAAAGGTGTAATAAGCAAACAACAACTAAAAGAAACCTAACTTTATATGATATTTTACGGAATGAAAAAGACCCTCTTGAACATAATGAAAGAAGAGGTGTTTACAAGATTCCATTCCAAGACACACAAGCGAACGAAGAAAAATTGTATATAGGAGTAACATCTAGGACCATTGAAAGAAGAGTCGAAGAGCACAAGAGAGACATACAGCAGGCAAAACTCACGACTGCATTGGCTGTAGAGGTTTACAATAAAAATATTGATATTAAATGAATGCCATAAAGAGATTAAACCTGTACCGAGTAATACACTGCCAGTAATTACAGAGATGCTTGAGATATTGAAATGTATTGAAAAAGAGAAATCAGTTAATGATCAAATAAATTGGGAACCATCTGTAGCTTGGAAATATGCTTTAGCTGACCTTTATTGCTAAACAATAGTGGAGCTTTAGTGTAAGAAACGTTTATCGATGCAGCAGCTTATCCAACTTTATCCGAAACTTAATTTTGTTAAAAAATTACATCTCTATATTTTTATGCTGTTTTTTGTTTTTTATTTATTTTATTTTTATTTATTTATTGTTGTTTATTTGAAGTATGTATTATATTGTATCGTTATCTCTGTTGAATTCTTAGTATAATGAGAAAAAACAGTTGTTACTTATTTAAATTTTAAATTTATTCAAAGAGTTTAAATTTAAATTAAATAATTCCGTTCTATTAAGTATTTAATTACCATAGCAATACATTTAACGTTAGTTCGATTCGAACAAGAAAACGAATGTAAGATGCCTGATGATGGTGTATAAACACTGAAAACATAAGTTTATTTAATATCGTTAAATGCTAATTTGAAAGTCTATCTGCATTTAGTGCTGTTTTTTGATATTTTAATAGCAAGCTATTTACTTCATTCAAGAACAGATTTCTTTACTAGTATTATTTTATCATAATACTTATATTATGATGAAAAAATGCCCCAATGCAATAATTTATAAATTTATGAGTTATTAGCTGAGCCATAAAAATTGCATAATGCAGCACTCAAAAGATTAAGGAATATGTATTGAGTATGGCAAGAGAAGTAATTGGTGAAGTGAAAATAGGTAGGAAAAATGGTGATGCATAGCAGAAAAATGAAGTGACACATGTTCTGGCTAAGAAGAAAGTAATTTTGGAAAATTAGATGGAAATGTGAAGGCAGATGAGTGTAAGAAATGTAACAGAATGCAAAGATAGTGAAAGAGTAGAGGGGAGCTGGCTAGATAGTGAAAAAGGGTATAGAGGATGGCAAGAAAAAGAGATGAGAAACTGCAAAATGATTTTGAGGAAAATAAAAAGGATGTTCTGGAAGTATACAGTAAGACCCCGCTTGACGCTATTTCGATAAAACGTGGTTTTTCCCCAAATTCTATATTTTTTATTGATTCATTTTGGCACGGTTTTTCAAACCCTTATACCCAGAGCAATCCCAAATCACACGAATTTATTACTTTAATAATCCTATGCCATCTCGCAGTGCATTTGATATCATTGCAGACAGTGCATACGAAAGTTTGCTGCGGAACATGCAACAAATTTTATCAAAACAAGTTTTAGCCACTACTATGGAAATTATGGATCATATATGGTTTATATAAAATGATCCAAATTTTGATAAAAGTTCAAAGGCAAGAAGTGTCATGGATGCAATGTCTTGTTATTGACAATTGCTTGCTGAATCAAAGAAGAAAAGGCAAATAATGATTATATGACTTCTTAATGAGAAAACAAAAAGTGTCAAATGAGGAAGATTCTTTCTCATCACAAACAAAATATTTATTCAAATATTTTTGATTTTCATGAGCGATTTATGAATAAAAATCATATTAGCAATAAAAAAACTTTTACTTGAATATTTTTGATTTTCATGAATGATCTATGAATACAAATCGATATTAGCAATAAAAAATGTCTATAATTAAATGTAATACAATAGTAATAATACATGTTACAAAATAAAATTAAAAAATGTACATATAATTTTTTATTCACTGTCCTGTTTCACCTATCCTTATTATTTACATATTAAGATAACCTCATTTAACACTGTTTCATTTAGCACTTGGTTTTCTTGGAACATACCCCCATGTTAAACGGGGTCTTACTATATAAATTTGAAAAAGTATGATGTGTCTGGTGTGAAAGATAAAAATGGTAAAATGTTGTGGATGAATATACAATGACTGATAGATGGAGAGAGTATTTTCATGAGCTTCACAAACTTATTGGAGAAAGGAATAAGAGCAAAAGTGAGAAGATAAGGATGAATGTTCAGAACGAATATGACGAGTAAATAAACAAAGAGAAGGCTAGAATGCAATTAGCAGACTGAAATGTGGTAAGAGTTTTGGCATGGGTGGAGCCACAACTAGGATGTTGAAGTATGGTGGGAAGCCTGTTAAAGAATGGATGTGCTACTTGTGTAAATTGGATTGGATGAAAGATGTGGTTCCAAGAGACTGAACTAAATCTGTGAATCATCTTCAAAACGTAAAGGTGAGAAAGGTGAATGCAAAAAAATAGGGGTATCAGTTTGTTGTGTGTAGTTGGGAAAGTATTTAGTAAAATTGTAATTGAGAAAGCAAACAGAGTAACTGATGAGACAGTATGAGATATGCAAATGTGATTTCAGGAGTGAGAAGTGTGGACAATGTGTATAATTGTGGAGAAGTATCTCTGTGTGCAAAAGGTATTCTGTGCTTTTATAGCTCTTGAGAAGGCATATGATAAGAGTGAATAGATAATAATGATGATGATTGCAAGAAAGAGGAACCTTTAAATAGTGCTATCACTGTAACCAACCAGTATCTAATTGGCACTTTAACAGAATCATTCCATAAGAAGTCCCATCTTACATACTAAAGACAGTATTTTTCAATGGGACCATAAAAATATCTTCTGATTCAGGAAAATGCAATCTTAGAAGATATCTCAGTCCTGAAAGGGCTACACATTAAATGTGGAGATTCATCTCCTCTTTACATTTTGTGTGAATCATCTATAATTGAGACTATCAACAATCATCTGCAGTTGGAATCTACAATTGTGACTGTCAGTAATCCCAATTAAATGAAGATGTCTGCTAAGATGATAGTGACCTGTAAGGAACCCTGTAGCAATCCCAGCTTGATTTTTATGCAATGCAAACAACTATTTAGTTCTCTGTAGAGGAGCAGCTAAAATAAGAACCTTTGTTTGCCTTAGT
Organism: Olivierus martensii; assembly: GCA_000484575.1. NCBI lineage: Eukaryota > Metazoa > Arthropoda > Arachnida > Scorpiones > Buthidae > Olivierus > Olivierus martensii. The sequence continues at coordinate 58,340 of AYEL01066805.1, read as the reverse complement.
CCAGGAATAGACTCCAATGGGAGAGATGCTGAGTTGACAACCAGTCCCTGATATCCATCCAAATACATCAGATCTGTTGCCCAGGTCAGGCTCAGGTCCAGTAAAAGGATAAGAAGCCCTTTCCATGGCAACCTATCTGCAACCTCATTGCCCTCAATCCCCTTATGTCCTGATACACAAATAAGTTGAATTTTGTTTCTAATAGTTAGTTCCACAATGAGATGACAACATTCCACATAAGTTTTGAAATAAAGCAGGAGCTATTAAATATCTTGGCTATCTATCAGATAGTCAAGCTGCTTTTAATGCAGCTTGACTATCTGATAGTATATAAATATGTTTATTAACATACTTCATATCTCCTATCAAGACTGATTTTAACACGACCAGAAATAGCATAGATTTTTGCCTGAAAGATAGTGGCAAACTGTCCAAAGAAATAAGAATATGACATTTTTGTTCCCTTACAGTAAATCCTTGCCTCTACACCAGTAGTGATTTTGGAACAATCTATATACAAGACTAGTCCACACTTGATACAGCACCCAAATCCACCTCCCCATCATTCTATGCTGAGAAAAACAATTGTTAACAGTTTGAAGAAGCTAAATCTGGTCACTATATAATCTTAACCATCTCAAGAATGTGACTGTGTGACTTGTCCCATTCAAAAGAAGAATGCTCCACTTTATGAGTCCAAGAAATCTTCCTCCTTTCATAACAATGGAGCCTAATATAATCTCCCAGGCACTAGCCTCAACACACAAATGCAAAGAAGTAATGTTCAAAAGGACTTCAAGAGTAACAGTACGAATATTCCTCATAGACCTGTGATGCTCAAACCAACCAATCTTTGAATCTTTTCAAGTTCAGACCTACAAGCTTTTAATAAAATTCTTTGCCACTAAATAATGGCAACATGGATAATAATGGGTCTCTGAACCATGGTGCATCTAATATAGCAACCCTAAAGTACATGTCTTATCTAAAATGCTTCTATAAGCCCATAGGGTTTTACAGGCCTTCATGACAATAAAGTCTATACAGGTATCCCTCCTATAGCACAGTTTCTTACAACACTGTTTCGCTCTAGCATGATTTGAAAATTGCAGAAACCCTCATATAACATAGTACTTCTACAGTATGGTTTTTACTTAACACATTTAGAAAATTATGTTTGCTCTGCTACAACATAAAACATTTTCATTAATTTTGTAAATCCATACTAGAGACCACACAACCCACCCAAATGCAATCATTGAGAAATGCTTTGCTAAAATTAGTCATAAATGCAATTTTGCTAGTTTGCCATGAGAAGACGATATGCAGTTTATTTTCAAATTCAATTTGAAATTGAATTAATTTTGTAATTGAGTTAATTGCCACCACTGAGTATATTGCCTTCCAAACCATTCAGTTCTTGAATAAAAAGTAAGTTTTTATTCTTCAATAGAGGAATGTGAAATAGAAAAATAAATTTTTATTCATAAATTTTTTTGTATATATATTAAGGAACGACTGTTTTATAGTGATTTATATTACAGATTTTGTAAAGCAAGCAGAAAATATACAAACTTTAAATGCAGACAAAAAGTCAGAAAGTGAAGTTAATATTGTTAAAAAGAAAAAATGTTTTCATTTTTAAAAAATTTTTAAGTTATAATGTCTCTACTGCTGATAGTGCATTAATGTATTATTAAATTTGTTTAATTTATAATAATTTTTTATATTTATACATATTGCAAAATATGTATAACTCTCTATAAATAACATTATAAATAATTTATTAAAGCTTTTTCTCATTAAAAAATTCCATCTCCACAAATATTTTTTAATGGAATCAGTAGTGATCCACATTTGTATGATAATTTACACAACATGAACATTTTCTAAAATCAAAATAGCATATAAATTTAGTATAAAAGAAAAAAGAAAGCTTGTAATTCAATAGAACAAAGTTTATTTTCAGTAAATGTAATGGTGATTTAAAAGTACTTATTGTAGTATATAAATAGCAAAACTGATTACAGTATATGCCATAGTGTGTGATCTAATGGAATCTGATATTTAATGATTCAATTGCTGAGTAGTGTAGCCAAAGAATATAGTTCTCTTAGGATTTTTAACATAGGTGTAACAAATTTAATATAATCACAAGAAGTGCAAACTCAAATTATTGTGAAAATTATTTTGAGCTGCAATAGTAAAATAATAATAAGTCAGGAGCATCGTTGGAAAACAGCAAGAACAATGGAATAATGAAAACTATTTAACATAAAAATAATAGAATATTTATTTAATAATAACAGATATAAGTAATATAGAATTATATTGGTATCTAACACATATGTATTTATCAATTTAATTAAAGCATTAATGACTTTTAACAAAATATTTTGAAGTCATTGAAATACAAAAGGGGTTTTCCTTAATTTAGCTATAAAGACTATGTTCCATGAATTCTGAAACAATATCTTTTGAAAGAGATTCTTTGTTTTTCTCTTTAGTATTCCTAATGACTATACAGAATAAGAACAAATCCTGATAAAGAGTTGTAACCACTTTACACAATGAACTACACAAAAGTGCTGAGATGATTGTCCTTGATGATGGAAAATAACAAAACCCTGATACAAAAAATATTCCAAGACTTTATTCTATTTATGTTTGCTTTCTTACTCTTTTATCAATCCTATTAATCCTGCCAGTGATAAAGTACAGGATTTTGACCCAAATTTTTTTATCATAAAATTACATCAGCAGTAAAAATTATTACATTGTCTCCTACAATACAGTTTCACTCCAACATGATTTGAAAATTGCAGAAACCCTTGTATAACATGGTGCTTCAACAACACTGTTTTTATTTAATATATTTAGAAAATTATGTTTACTCTCCTACAACATAAAACATTTTCATTTATTCTTATAAATTCACATTAGAGACACAAAATACATACACTAAAATTAGTCATAAATGCAATTTCACTAGTTTGCCACGAAAGAACAATACACAGTCTATTTTCGATTTTGATTTGAAATTGAATTAATTTTGTGATTAAATTAATTGTTGATATAATGATTATTTTGTGTTCCAAACATTCAGATCTTAGATAAAAAGTAATGTAAGTTTTTAATTTTCAATTGAGGAATGTGAGAGAAGAAAAACGTTTTATTCATAAATTTTTTTGGGATATATTCTAAGGAATGATTGTTTCCTAATGATTGTTCCCAGGTTGTAGCAGTTTTGATTACAGTTTTTGTAAAAAAAACAGCAGATACACAAACATTAAATGCATATAAAGTTCAAAAAGTGAAGTTGATATTGTTAAAGAAAAAGATACTCATTTTAACTGAACAGCAGGTAAGAAGATATAATTATTAAATGAATGTTATATAGGCTGTATACTTTTTCCTTTTGTTTGATGTATATTATTTTTTAGGAGAAAGATATAATTATTAAATGAATATTATATAGGCTGTATACTTTTTCTTTCCTTTTGTTTTATGTAAATTATTTTTTTTAAGGTCTTAGGTATATACTATTAATCAAACACTCAAGCACTTATTGCAGTTGAGGATAATCATAAATGTTTTATTCAACACTTAATAGCTAATGTTTTTGGTATGGAGTACCATCTTCAGGCTATACTTTCAAACTTAATTTCGAACATCCAACAACTTACGTACAGAGTATCAACAGAACATCGCTACAATTAGTTCTCTGTAGTTCTCTCCATAGTAGTTGATTTATACTTTAAAGATTACATAAACAAAATAAGTAGAACAAAATTAATGCTGACTTAAATAAAATGGCATAAAATAACATAACATAAACGATAGAACTAAAATATAGAACATAAATTACAACTATAACAATGTAGGTTAACTGGAGATTACATAAGGTTCGCTTCTAGTTACAGTTTAACAATATGGTGTAACATAAAAGGTTACATAATATCCCTTATGTGCCTAAACTCCTTCATAGTACATTTAAATTTTATACAAGATTTGTAGATGATATATTGACAGAATGGACGGACCAGATGGGAATACAGGATTTTGCCAAAGCATTTACTTTAGAAGCTTATGGTCTAACATTAAGAAGAGAGCAACTAGATCAACATGATATACACTATCTAGACATTATAATAACAGCTAAAGATGGGGACTTAAGAATATCTGTCTACAGGAAACCAACTTATGAGTCGTTACTAATACCTAAATGGTCACAGCATGCCATAGAGTACAAAAAAAAGCTGAGTTTAGGTATTTCTTTAGAAGGGTTATTTTATACATTATGGAGAAGTAAGAATTGAATGAGGAGATAAATTACATTGTAGAAATGGGAAGGCAACACGGGTATAGTAAATCGTTTGTATTGAATATATATAATAGGATAAGAGCACACCGAGAATAAACAACAACCTACAAGCAACAAGACAGCCAACAAGGTCTGACCAACATGAGGGGTGCCTAGCTGTACCACACAATCTAAGAGGATATGATTTTGTAAACAGGCTGGCTAGAAAGGAGAATATAACAACAACAATTTTGAGAGGGCAGACAATATTTAATATCTTAAGAAATGAGAAGGACTCTTGGAAAGAGAATGAAAAGACAGGAGTCTCGAATCTTGGTGAAGGATGAGAGAAACAGCAGGCAGTATCATACAAAAGGGTGACAAATCGAACCCCAGCCAAAAGGTTAGAGGAGCATAAGAAGGATGTAACTAAAGGCAGATTGAACACAGCATTAACTATCAAAGCTTAGGCAACAGACCTAAGAATACAATGGGATGATGCCAAAGTAGTAATACCAATTAAAAAGAGAACACAAACATACATAGCAAGGACATTGGAAATAACGAGTAAACAGAATGACAAGAAGTTACTGAATGACAGGACAGCCACTGAGCTACCTACAGCATGGAAGTTGGAGACATTGAAGAGAGATTAGCAAATATATAGTAATGTTGGATCATCAGTTAAATGTACTATGAAAGAGTTTAGGTATGAAAGGGATACTATATAACCTTTTATGTTACACCATATTGTTAAATTGTAACTAAAAGCAAACCTTATGTAATTTCTGGTTAATCTACATTGTTATAGTTGTAATTTATGTTCTATATTTTAGTTCACCGTTCTATTGCTTACTTTATGTTATTTTATGCTATTTTGTTTAAGTTAGCATTATTTTTGTTTTACTTATTTAGTTTATGTAATCTTTAAAGTATAAATCAACTACTACAGAGATTGTAACTGCAGCAATGTTCTGCTGATACTCTGTACTAGAAATGTGCGATACAAAACAAAATATCGTATCGGTGATATTCCGATACAAATTTTTACACGATATTTAATATCGCAATATTTTGGGATGATATCGAAAATATCGCAATATGATATTATGAGGAAAAAAACGAATGATAATTTCCTTTAAAACTCATTTATTTGCCAGATGTGATTAAAAAAAAAAATCACCAGAAATTTGATTCTATTGATGATTTTAGCATTAAAATTGTTGAAATTCAGGATTCAACCTGCTTCTTTTTGCACATACCACTGCACCTAGCTTACTAAACAAACGTTCAGCAGGCACTGATTGTGGCTGATATAATAAAATACTTTAGTGCAATTTTTGATAAATCTGGATAGCAAAAATTGCACTTATCCAATATTTTATTGGATCTTCATGGTGATCTAATATTGCCTGATCCAAGTAATGGCATAGTTCCATATTCTTATTAATGTTCAAAAATTACTCTACCTTTAAATGATGAATTCTTTTACTGCTATAAATATCTTTATTACAGTTATTGCGTAATTACAGAAACGTTTTTGGTCTATCCGAGGGTCGGATAGACCATAATAACTGTAATAAAGATATTTATAGCCTACCTAAGTGCTAGAATAAAGTAAAAGAGTTCCATATTCATCCCTCCAATTGTTTATTGTCCACTGTTATTTTTTTCAATCAATTTGTTGTGATTGTCCCAGTAGCTGGAAATTTTATTCCCCTCAAGCAAAATTTGTTATATTGTTATTTTATATTATTATCAATTTATATTATTATTTTATATATATTGTTATTTTGTTCGAAATCGGCCATTCATTATCTTTAACCAAGTTTTTAACCGATATAATTTAACCATTGATAAATTTAACCAACGATTTAAATACATACAGAAACCGATAAATTATCATAGGTATAATATCGTATTGTTAAATATATCGGCATCCAAAAAATATCGAAAAATATCGGAATATCGAGATGAGTAAATCAAAGATACACAATATATTGTATTGTATCGTCCCAACTCTACTCTGTACATAAGCTGTTGGACGTTCAAAATTAAGTTTGAATGTATAGCCCAAAGATGGTACACTATGAGACGTTCAGGGTTACCCCTAAAGAGCCTCTCCAGAGTTCAGACCCTCTTCTGCCACTGGCTTTGCTCATACTTCTATTGTAATTTCAATCTTAAACTGAGATTGAATGAGCCAATCAAGGAACAAATAAACAGCATCCATAGAACTATAACTTTCATTAGTAAGCTGTTAGCAAACAGCTTAAAAATTATCAATATATTATTAGAAAAATTGAAGTAGTTCTGGTAAACATAAACATACTTATGCTGATAATACAGAATGATGTTTACAGTCCGTAAATTATACCAATGACACAAGATAAAGTTCACAGTCCAAAAACACATGTAGCAAGAACTAAGGACGACAGTTCAAGACTTGACATCACGTTGACAACCACTTACATGTAAAACCACCACCAACAACAGACGACAATCAGCATTACCAGAACTTTTGATCATCAGTAGTTGAGGATATTTATACGATCCTGCTAATTTACATTTTTACATTCATCTCCTCGACTAATACTAAATATGACACTTAGTCTTCAACCACCTTATTTTCTGTATTAAATAATTAAAGGAACATCATTAAAATAAAATAGTTCAAAATACATTGTTTTAGTTTTTTCTTCTTCATAAGAATTCAGTTACGAGACTACCTCAATTCTTCCAACATGGCTTGCCTGCATCGCACACCGTTCTCCCACCTCCAGGTAATAAACTATTTTCTTTTTGTGGTTCATAATAATTTCTTTTTCTTTTACAGCAAAAAAACAATATCCTTTACAACCATACTGAAAATGTTAACTATTAAATGTTGAATAAAATATTTATGATAAGTGTGATAAGTGCTTGATTAATAGTATAATTGAGGCAATAAAGCAGTTAGTTAGAATATGCATGTCTTAGGTATATATTTTTTCTTTCTTTAACTTCTGTTATTAATATTCTTAATAAAAATTAAGTTTCTTATGTGGAATTAAAAAAGTTATTTGTTTTTAATTGGTTTTGGAACATAACTCTTTTTTGTATTGACCCCAGGTCTCATATAAAACAGTTTCACATAACATGATGTTTTTAAGGAACCTCTCTAACATGTTATAGGAGAGATACCTGTATGTGGTTTCAAAGTCAATCCCTTATCTAATATAATACCAAGATATTTGACTTCAGTAGAAAACTATAAACTTTTTGCAAAGAGTGATGGTTCAATAGGCATCAGCTGTCTTTTTTAAATGTGAAAGATACAATTATAGTCTTTGTTGGATTAACAGTTAATCCAACCTTATCAAACCATTTAGAAACTGTATTGAGAACTGTCTGAAACATTTCAAATATAGTCTTAGGAAATTTTCCTAAAACAATAACGACTATGTTATCAACATAGCCAACAGTGAAGAAACTCTTCTAATTGTAATTATGAGATATAATTGAAAGATCATACACCACAAAGCACTAAAGAAGGGGAGAAATACTCCCTAGATAGACAAGCTCTGTGTGTGAATAGCAACTTTTTCCTCATAGATTGTACTATAAACAATTCTAAGCTTCAGCATGAAACCATTCCAACAAATTATTATTGAAGAGATATCATGTATGTTTACTGCAAGGCTAATTTGCTCAAAAGAAGTCAAATTAAAAGGCCCTGGAATATCAAGGAATCTTCTTATATCCAACTGCTCTCTCAATGAGTGACACAACCTCATAGAGAGCATTTTCAGTCAATTTGCCTGACAGAAGGAAAAATGACTGCAATATGAGAGAGAGACTTTATTAAAGACCCACCCCTAACCGATCTATTCACTATTCTTTCAATTATTTTTAGTAAGAATGATGTCCAGCTGACTTGATGAAAGGACTTAATCTTGGTATAAGAACTACACAAGAAAGGTTAGAAATTGGATGAAAAAACTTATCTGCCTTTAGAATCATGGAATATAACCAAAGCCTAAGCAGATCCTGAAGACGCAGCAAAGAGGCAGAGCCAGAAGGTCAATGCCCTATTGTAATAACATCTGCAAAATTCCATCTAGTTCAGCAAACTTGAAGGGCTTAAAGTTACTTACAGCCCATCTAATATTATATTGATTGATTACCCTCTTAACAAGATCCCAAACCTCCTTCATGGCATGATAAACATGTCCATTATAGTCCAACTGCCTCTATGAAAAAAGACAATCCTTCAATCAAAGTACAAAAAAACTGTACTTAAAAGACTTCCTTTAATGAGCCCTTGCAAATACTAATCATCCTGCCATCAGAATAAACAGAAGTAATTTGTGGGAAATGTTGAGAGAATATGGTGTGAATGAACAGCTGCTTGGGCAGTGAGAGCAATGTATGCTAACAGTCATGTAAGTGTAATAGAAAATGAAAATACAGGTAGGTCTTGATTAGTACGAGTTCGAATAATGCGATATTTGATTAGTGTGACTAATAAAAATGATACCATTTTTCACTTAGTGAGAGCAAATATTCAACAATGCGAGTTGTAAGCATAGACCAGTCTTACTAACAAAGCTTCGCCTCTTTTAAAATTGATACCATTTTTCAGTTAGTGCGAGCAAATATTCGATTAATTTAAAATGATACCGTTTTTCACTTAGTCCGAGCAAATATTCGATTAAAGCAAGTTGTAAGCATAGACCAGTCTTACTAACAAAGCTCCGCCTCCTTTTACGATCAGTTAGTGAGAGCAAATATTCAATTAATGCGAGTTGTAAGCATAGACCATCTTACTAACAAAGCTCCGCCTCCTTTTATGATGTCAATTAACAAATTATCTTACTAACAAAGGTCCGTCCCCTTTTATGATGTCAATTAACAAATTAAAGTTACTAACAAAGATCCATCCCCTTTTATGATGTCAATTAACAAATTAATGATAACTAACAAAGGTCCATCTCCTTTTATGATGTCAATTAACAAATTAATGTCAATTTTCGGTTAGTAAAAATGGACAAGGACAGTCCAAGAACAGTCACTTGGATTTGAAGGTGTGAAAAATGGGCTTTATTTTCTTTTGTTTATTACCTGATTTCTTATTTAAAATAAAACTTGTGAAAAAAATTTGTTTTTGTTATCCTTTGCTGACATATTCTGTCAAGTAAACAAAGAGTAAACTTTTTAAAAATTTCTCATTTGTTCATTAACTTAGCTAACTAGTTCTATCTGGAACTATTGTCCAACCAGCTTAACCGCAACCATCGACGCATGTATGTGTGTGCTAACTGAATGAGTCCAGGGACAAAATAGGGATGACAGCTTTGCACACAAATGTTTTCAAATGCAAAATAACTGAAGTTGAATGGAAGTTTATTGTAATGTCGAATGCTAAATGATTAGTTTTGACATTGGAAATAGTATATTTAACAGAACTTAATATAATATTAATTCAATATTCCTAACTGTCATAATACTAACTGTGACTCACCCTTTCACGTTTGGACTCATCCATTTTAGCTAGGCGCTGCTTTCGTGGACGGACAATAATTTACTGATTCAATAAAGATGCAATGCTTAATCGCAAATCGGACTATCTACTCAATACTCGACCCAGAATTGGCAACCAGGCGGTGCTCAACTTCTGCTTTCGATTTGCTATTTTGGTTTCGATTTGATGGTTAGTTTGATGATGCTATGAGATGCAATTCCTGGTAGGTTATTAATTTAGATGATGAATAATGATGTAAAATATGAAAATAAATATTTCTTAAACAGTTAGTATTGTGGTTATTCATCGTGAGATTAGCTTGGCCGGAATCTCACAAAGCAAAAACCAATTACCATATTTTACATATAGTTAATACTTCAAATAATGGGAGAAATTCGTGGGACCCATTATTCACACTAATCGAGGCCTACCTGTATATCAGAATGGTTTATTGAGGAAGTTGAAACAATGGTATGTGATGTCCCTATACCTGTTTAATGTATATATGAATACATGTGTGAGGGAAACTGTTGTGAGTGAATTAAGAGTGAAAGTGGTAGATAAGAGTATGTGCTACCTGTTGTATGATGATGACACTTCTCTTTGAAATTAAACAAGATTTGAGGATGCTTGTTGCATAACTTAATGGAGCACAATTTAAGCATGTCAGAGGAAACTTGTGAGGAAGTTAACTTTGACCTATCCTATTTTTATTTTATTATGCACTCTATTATTTATTTATCGTTATTTTCCTATATGCTAACATAATATATTTTAGTTTAAGAGTTAACTTACTTCCACCTTCTCCGTCGTAGTTGGCAATCACGTGATATGGAGTCTAAGTTAGAACTTAGCTTAAGACCTGAGCTCAGGCCGAACTCTGGATTGCAGAGTCGTTAGAACCGTTAGGCTTAGTTTATAATTATTGTTATTGACATTCGTTCTAATCCACGACTTTATAATTGGCGCCCGAACAGGGACCCACGTCCCCCTCCCATGAATACTAGTAATGTTGCATCTAATTGTTCTTTTACCGATGCTTTTCTTGTAGGGTCAGGTATGCTGCCTGTGTTTTCAAGAACTCCAGTTCCAGTAGTGATTCCTGATTTGAATAAAATATACAGTGAATGTTATGGTCCCGCAGACATATTGTCTCCTACTGCCACAATGGATGAATCTACAAATGAGGAAGAAGATGATAATGCTTCTATGGTTGGAGTTGTGCCGCAGTCTTCGGGTTGATGATCCTTGGATGTGTTCGGTATCCAAGGACATCTTTTTGGCGGGAAGGTGTGTGAAGAGCTGGAGGAATGGGCTTACCGATAGAGAGGCGTCAAGGAGGCAGCCATATTGCAAGACTGGAACAAAGGTTCAACCGAACAAAAAAATATTAATGTTTCTTGATAATTATTTTTCTTGTTTTCAAATAGGTTTAACAATTATTAAAATGAATGTAATTCTTTTTATTTTTATAAACTGGAAAATTATTGTGTATAATGTAATAATTTACTGTAAGTTGAAGTTTTATGTAAATGAGATAATGGTTAAAGCTACTGTTAGAGGGTGAGTAGGTTGTCTCCCTGTACTTGTGAATTGGAAGAGAGCAGTCGACGTCGGCAGTAATAGACGAACTGGCAGAAAGGACTTACTTTGTGACTCTCATGATTACGAATTTATGTTGGCAACAGGGAGACCATTTAGACGTTGTTTCATATTTTGTACGTTGTCTTTTTATATTTAATAAATTAAAGTGTTCTAGTTAAGTTGTGTTATGGAGTATTTTACTGAGATTAAGGATTTTTTTGTATGCCTCGGATATTGACATTCGTATTAAAATACGTATAAGGCCTCACCGGGAGGTACGTAAGGTCCGAACAAATAGTAACGACCGAACCAGGTCGGGTTCGGGTTGTTATAATTGGTGCCCGAACAGGGACTACCAATTGTGGTAGTATTAAGTTTGAATTGGTTTAATAAGTTCAGTTGGTGGTTGTATTTTTGTTCATTGGTGGTAATTGTTCCTCTTGCCACTTGGGATAATATGGTAGCTATGATAAACGATTTGACAGCCAGAATACACAGTCTTGAACAAGACCAAAGCATTGATCCTCCGAGATCCACACCAGACATCGGAGATCATCAACCACCAGCCCAGGAACAACTTATACCTGACACATCATTAGCCAGAGACGAGTCCGTCCACTCCTGAACGAAGATTCCCGGACCCATCTATATGGGTACGACTTATGTCAGTCGCACCAGTCCTAGGAGGTTACCGACCGGACAATCCTGATCAAAGTCCTAGAAGTCCATCTGTCATCCCGCCTCGACCAGATCTCTCATCTCTCTCCCACCGAATTGTGGTGGTAACTGCTCCACCATCAACTGTACCAAAAGACGACAGTAAGACAAATACCACTGATTTCTTTGATGATATGGAACAATATTTTATCACCCAGGAAACACCACAAGAAAAATGGGTGGACATCGCTGCCACACAACTTAAAGGTAATCCGGCCAAGTGGTGGAAGGTCGAAGGCAGAACCAAGAGAGATGCTAGAGTTTGGTCTCAATTTAAACGGCGCCTAATCGCATTGTTTGCTCCACAACTAGACGAGATAGCCAGGACTAAGCAAGCCCTTAACAGGACTTACGATGGCAGCGGAAATGTGGAAGGTTTCCTGTTAGAAACTGTGCAGTTATACAGAAAATGGAAACCCCAAGCTCCAGACGAGGACATAATCCATTGCATGATCTCCCTGCGGTGATCACCCGCTTTTTCTTCACCTTATAGTATGAAGGATTTTGTTTGTGGTTTTTCTAAAATCCGTCAGTGTATATCAGAAAAAATAATAACATCTAAAGTTCCATAAGTGAAAATACTGAATCAGCTATATATTTACTTTCATTTATTTCATGCGTTCTATTCAGTTATTATGCGGTGATCACCCGCTTTTTCTTCACCTTATAGTATGAAGGATTTTGTTTGTGGTTTTTTTTAAATGATATGTGATCGATCGCTCATCTCCAGACATAGCAAATGACATTGTCGTTTGTATAAAATGTTCGCCATAAAGGGACAACTAAAAATCAATAGCAACTAGATTTTTCGAAATTTTTGTTTGAAATTACGAAATAATTATGACATATAATATTTTTAATTTAATAATCATTTTAATAATAATAAATAATATTCAATCAAAAATTTCAAATAAATTTTTATTTAATAAATTTCAATATTACTAATTTTGATAAAAACTTCTAAATTGGATTCAACCATTCTAATAATTCGGCAATCCGATAAAGCGGGTGTTCTTAATTTCATCTTTCTGAATCTTTTCAAAATAGTGAAGAAATTATAAAATCATTTTTTTCCGATTTTTCAATTTTAAAATCCTACTGCGGCTTAAATTCGGGAACAGCTTATATTCGATGTAATACGGTAATAAAATTATTTGTGATATAAAATTTAAGAATTTTAATTCTTCCTTATTATTTCTTTATTAAGTAAATGATCTTTTATACAAATGAACTACTATATTACGCACAATATGAAAATGTAAATTATTTACATAGCATGCTGGAAAAATTTTGTTGCAACTACTTCCATTACTCATGCCATAATTTTGATTTTTTTTTGATATTGTAGTAGATGATAAGAATTTTTGTTAAAAACTTAGTAGTACTGTATTGTATAGCTACAGATATTGTTTGAAATGCCTATTTATGGATATTTAACATTTATTTTTTGCAATTAATATTCATATTTTATGATTTTTTTGATGCTTCATATTTGAAAAAATTTTGAAGTAACATTTAATAAATCCTGGAATTCATTAAAAGGAGGAACTCTTAAATCCGAGAATTACTTGTACTGAGAAAGCTTAGTTTTACTTAGTTCACTCCTTTGATATAGAAAGATTTTTTTACAGTTACAATTTACAATAAGAGGATTTATAAACTATTTCATTTCAAAAATTCAGAACTTACCTTTTCAAAATAATTATTAATTAAAAATTTTGTTGTCAACAAATATTGAATATTTTGGCTAGAATTTATTGAATTTCCTAAAAACCATTCTACTTGATTGAACCTATAAATATATTGTTTTAGAAATAAATTATAATAATTTATTTAGATTTTATATTAAATATATATACCATTTTAATTTCTGTAATAATGATTTTAATACAGATTCCATACTCCTCGATGGAACTCCAAGAATCAAACGCTGAATTATTCTCCTCCACAGAAAATCACTTTTTAAAACTTTTACGATATTATCACACAGATAATCAAATGTTTTATCTATTTAATGTTCATTTTAAATTTAAATTTTTATTTTTAAAATATTATTCTAATAATAATGGCAAAAAATAACCTACTTGAATAACCTAAAATACAGAGTTTTCCCAAAAATTTACTTATAAATTCTAAATTTGCATCTTTTTCTTCAGATAATCTCTTATAAACTTGATATAAAACAAAAAGCATAGAAGTAATAAGATGAGTGATGTAATTATCCACATGAAATGTTTTTCTGAAATTAATAATGCATTGTTACTATAAATATTTGAGGCATGAAAAATTTTCAAAAATTATTCTTACTTGAGATTTCTTTTAAATTTATTGGCCACTCTTTCTGGAAGAGAAACAAGTAAAGAAATAATCTCATCCCATTTATGGAAATATAAACAAGTTGTATTTTTTCCATATTCTTGGATGATACACTGCTGTAGAAGCATATCTCTCAAATTGGAATGCATAATAAACTTTTCTAGTATATCAATAATCTGGATTTCATTTAAACTAAAGTATAATAAAAATTCATAAAAAATTTTTATTTTTCAAAAAATAAAAGTAAATTCATTTCAAAATATATTATTATTCAATTATAAAAATTGTAATGACAATGTTTAAAAATTGTCAACTAATATAATGTTAATAAATGTGGTAATCATTACTAGTGTTAAAGTTTGCAGAACATTAAATGCCGTTAGCCGAGCTGAAGGCAGCACATTGTGCACAGAACTTGAACACTTCTTACTACTACTCAGAGCCGGATTTGCATTTTTGGGAGCACTAGGACGAGCAAGGCTTTGAAGCCCCTAAAAATTCAAATCAGCTATGTCTAATTTTAAAGGCTCCTTATAACTTATAAGGAATCTTTAAAATTTTACTTTTTATCTAGCACTTTAATAAAAATCCATTTTTTCTTATTAAAAGTATATAAAAGTTGAAAACTGATTGATAGTTTTGGGGCCCCTAGAATCGCGGGGCCCTAGGACATGGCCTAGTTGGCCTATTGGTAAATCTGACCCTGCTACTACTGTACATGTGTAATATGCAAGCTCAAGATCATATATTGCTAGAGAAATTATGTCTTTACAAGCACATGATATATTTCACACCATGTTTATTGGCTCCAAAAATATATATTTAGGAAATTTATTTTCAGACTACTACCTGTATACTATTTGTGTTATAGTTTTTAGGCCACTCATGCTAATGATTGATTTCTAAGATTTAAGCTCCATAAAGATCCTCATACGGAAATTATAAAATGCATTAATTTTGGTTAAAAATTTGCAAATCTTGTAGGCCATGATATTCTTTTTTATGATGATGATGATGATCCAAGCTATAGTCTGCAAAATATTGTGTTATGCAAAAAATTTGTTTATTAAAGAGTGAAAAAATTCAATTCCAATATTTTAAAGGTAAACATGTAGTTTACCTGTGAGAGACTATACAAAACATAATGCATGCCATAGTGTCTTGAGATAATTTTGTCTCAAGACACTATGGCAGATAATTTTTAGAATGATTCTTTAAGCCAAGGTGCACATTGAAACACAGGCAAGCATGCAAGACAGGACTGCATGCTGGGACCTGAACTTGACGTGACACAGTTCGAAACAGCTCCATGCGCACATTGCCAAACAATTCTTGCGGCTGAGTTTGTTCTAGAAATATGGAAGAACTTGTTTATATGAATGAACTGATTTAAGTTCAGAATCGGATTCCAAAGCAGAATTACAAATGCTCATGATGTGTTACATTTCCAACTTTATTTGTTTAATTAAAACATGTCATAGAAGCAGATACATGTCAGATAAATAAATAAGTCCTAAAATGTGTATAGAAACAATTTAATTTAAGTGTTTTAACACCATATCATATTGTACAATGTAGATAAATAAATGACAAAAATATTCATTCATATAAAACCACTTGCCTTACTTGTAAATCAAAAAGCCAAAAGCACTATTAGCAAGGAGATATTTATTGATATAAAACGTTATAGGTAACTAGCCCTCAATACGTATAAGCCTGTTTACTGCCCTATACGGTTCATAAGCGCCAAAAGTAACTATTTGTTTGTGGGCCTTAAAGCTTTATTATTTAATCTTTAAGGTTATGTGTATTTTAATATATTATTAACAATCATAAACCAAATTTTCCATTAATAATGAACAAGAAGCTAAATATTTTTCTACTGTATTATAAGGTTATCGAAATTTCCTAGCTAGGTAAAATATGATCCAAATAAACCCAAATATAATTCAAAATTGCTATGAACTTCAAATGTGCAGAAATAAATATATTACAATCAGCGGCGGCTCGCCCATAGCACTGCAGCCCTCCCACCAAAATGAAGACATTTTAAAATTATTATAGCTATTTCATTACTATACAATTATTTTACAAAAACATATTTTTCCGTTCATAGTATATTTATTTTTGAATTGTAGGTACTAGGTACCTCGATAGGGGTTCTGTATGTATGTATTGTATGAGTCAGTGCGATTGCGTACTCATCAGGGCTGCAGTCAGTGCAGACCGAGTCACACTGCATAGTCAATGTACTGAACAGGTGGGGTAACCCGTGATATCCTTTTTTGTGATATGTATATCGTGGGCTGCAAACATTATGGTCCGCACTATGTATTTTAGCTTGTATATACTTGTGTCTTATCTCTTTCCAATTTTTTCCCAGCCCTCCCACAAAAATCATCCACGAGCCGCCGCTGCCATAGTCAATGTACTGAACAGGTGGGGTAACCCGTGATATACGTTTTTGTGATATGTATCATTACCGAAAACGTTTTTGTTGATTGAATAAAAACTGTTTATTTACTGCTATAAGTGCTATTAATTTCTTTTGGTTTTATATGAGAAAAAGGCAGTTATTTCGTAAGTTTGAAAACCATATCAAATATTATTTACTAGCCAAATGATCCTAATGAACATTTTAAAATTAAATGGAATTTAATGATTATAATTTTTATAATTTAGAACTACAATGCCACCATCTGTTGGATTAACAATTAATTAAATTAAATTCGGGCTAAGGTGAAACAATCTATTACCGAAAACGTTTTATATCAATAAATATCTCCTTGCTAATAGTGCTTTTGGCTTTCTGATTGACAAAAATATTGTCTTTTAAATTCGATTCTTTCACAATCCCATTCCAAATTTCATCTTTCACCTTTGAACGCATATAATCAGGATTATATCATATAGCACTGTATGGTTACAAACAATTTCAATAATGCGTTCTTGTGCCATGTTCTTGCATGTGAAACACTCCAAACTATCCAACACATGCACAGGAAACCGTGTCACCCACACTGTTGACAGGCACATTCCTGCCCTGCCCTATTCTGCGTGTCAATTTGCACATGACTATATAAACCAATTGAACACAAAATTCTATGGTGTGCTGCACTGCATCACCTATGTCTCCTGCAACTCAATGTGTGCCAAGCCTAACACAGTGGAATTGTCTATTTGTAGGTAAAGATTCATTTCAAAAATTATTTCAGCTTTCAAGACAAATTTTTCAGAATCACTATGACATGATGCATCATGCTACATGTAGTCTCTCACAGGTAAGCTTCATGCTTACCATTTTAAAACTGCAAATCAATGATTCCATTGTATTGAAAAAGATTCTTAAAAAGCCATACATCTCAGAAATTGTACTATATACAGACATCCAATAGGCAAATGATAGAAAACTGTCAAACAACATTGTAATACCAGTTTTAAGCTAATGTTTATGATATGATAAATTCATACCAGAATCCTGGCTTTCTAATGGAAATAACAATAAATAATCTACAATAAATTCAATTGAATATAATTAAAAAGGTACAGTTTTGATCATTTGTTTTTTAGTTTATTGCTAAGTAACCCTTTGTCATGTAAATGTAATGCAAACGTTATAAATAAGTATACATACTTTTTGCTATTCAAACTATGAACTAATACCAGAAAGGTATCACAATGATTTCCATTCAGAAAAAAATCATGGAGCAAATTCTGCTGCCAATCAAACTGCACTGACAGAGTCAATAAATCGTTCAAAACATCCTGTAAAGGGATGACGCAAGAATATTTTAAGCTTCCCTCTTCCACCAGACGATTGTGTAAACTCCGAACAGCTCTCCATTTCGAATCGTCACTAGCACCAGATTTTAAAGTATGCTGCGTTTCGTAGATAACTTTTTTAGTTTCTATACTTAAATTTCCTTCCATTTAACCAATGTTAATTAAACTAAAGCGTGATTACAGTAAACAAAAAAACCACAAAACATGGCAGACGACTGTTATACAATGTTGCCAGTTCACTATCAATTTTCTCGATTTTAATATTTTCATAATATTGTAATTTTTAATTTTATGCGATTCTGAATTATTAGATAAATATTAATAAATGTAAATGATCAAAATTGATCATAATCTTCATAAGGAAAAAGAAAAATAATTAGGAAATTAGATTCAGTAATTGTAATAATCCATTACAATTCCCATATGTCAAGTATGTCTAAATTTGTTAATAATATAATTATAATATTATAATCATACCATAATTAAACTATATAAAAAAACTTATCATTCTCGTTATATATAACGAGAATGATATCGAAGTTCGGCAAAAATTTAAAGAATCATCAATTGTGGGTCCATCTCTCCAGTTTTCACGGGAATCCGAACCTGGCACGCTGATCTCAATCAGAGGTGAACCGTTAATTTTGAGGGGCCGTGGCTAACACTGTTTGGAACCTACTAAATTAACCCAAATTAACTTAACGGTGCGAGCTATGCTAAACTATCACGCTTTAGAGGAACAGATAGATTTGCACTACTACTCATTCCTCCTAGATTTGAACATTGCCATATTGTTTGCATAATTGACAAATGACAAAGCATATTTTTATTTTACCGACTACCGACAGAAGACAGAGCCGTATTTACTATCATTTAAAACATTGATATCTGATATTTTATTCAAATCCGATTATGTTGCAAACCAATAATTTAAGGTTAGATTAGATATCTTAAGCTGCCATATATACTTTTTCTAAAGCCGATCGGTTATAGAGCCCATCACAGGCTGGCCAACACCCATGATGGGGTCAACCGGATGGTTGAAGGATGGAGTTCAGCGGGCCGGGCCCCTCCTGAAAAACAGGAGGTTTAGGGCCGGGATGTGATCCTGGATTCTCCAAGGTGGTAAGCCACAGCTTTACTATGTGGTACCAACATTGTAAGCTTTATACAGATACGAAAAAATTTGTATAATTTATTATTGACCATTTGAGTGAACAGGGTTCTGGGATTCGGCCCATAAAGACCATGCCTAAATCCGCCCATGATCTCAATCTTTCAATCCTCAGCTGATCCCATTTTGGAATCGCCCGAATGAACGTGTGATAAAGTACAGGGATTTTATCTGAACTGACTCCTTCGCAGGAGTGGAAAGCTTGTTTCTCCCCGCCACTTAATAATCTTACTGACTGGAAAGTGATGTCATCTTGTTGATAAAAAAAATGTTTTTTTTTTTTTCAGAAAGAGTCCAAACCTAACTTGTTGAACCCTATCCTTCAGTTGATTGCTAATCACGTTACAGGCATGGGCCACTCTTGATGGCACTGAATACCTCAACGTTTAATAATCTCTAGTTAGAAAGCAGCGTAAACAAAGATTTCATTACGGATGTTGGCTAGACTGTGATCAGTTTTCTTCTGTTTTACTACGTTTCAATTTGGGAAAACACTAATCTACTGAACCAATTCAAAGCTTAATACATATAACTCTAGTTAGAAAGCAGCGTAAACAAAGATTTCATTACGGATGTTGGCTAGACTGTGATGAGTTTTCTTCTGTTTTACTACGTTTCAATTTGGGAAAAACACTAATCTACTGAACCAATTCAAAGCCTAATACATATCACTCACAAGAGCCGATTCAGGCGGACGTAGGCAATTATCTACGTCAGCCAATTTTGTGAATAAAATCGAAAAATAAATTATAATCTAGGATAATAATTTAAAACTTTTGTTTCATTTTATAATAACGACACAGTTTCATTAGAAAATTGAATATCTGCCGCCCTTGTTGCATAGTTTACAATAGGAATAGTAGTAGTATAAAAACTTAGAAAAAAAGTTTGATAAAATTTAACATGAATATCTGCCGCCCTTGTTGCATAGTTTACAATAGGAATAGTAGTAGTATAAAAACTTTGTTAAATTTTATCAAACTTTTTTCTATTTCAATGCAAAATCTCTATTGAAAAAATATATTGGAAAGTGAGAATTCTTAAAATTTATAAATAATAAGAAGCTGAAAAGCAAAGTTAATGAATTAATTTGTAAATCGGTCATTATTTTATATCATCATGCATTTATTTTTGCACTTATACTATTTTACTTCATCCAAAATTACTAGCATCAAGTCAGTTTTTGAAAATTTTTAAAGCTTTTATAACGGTTTATATTATTTTAATAGATTTATAAAATTTGTTTTAAGAAATGGTACTGAATCCTCTCTGAAATCAATATTTCATAAAAAAAAATGGATGAAACCAAAATTCATAAATTGGAATATCTTTTTTTAGTTTATATTATGATGCTATATTTTCTTTTCTAGTCAATTGTTAGAACATATATTCATTTTTTAATAAATTATGATTTAGCAGCATAAAAGAAAAATTATTCACTCATTTTGTATTGATTTTATTCATAACTGTTTCACAAATTTATGAAATTTAACTCTAAAAAGCAGATAATTTTATTTAATTAATAAATTACAAGTTAGTATTAACATAATATAATATTTAAATTAACATACAATAATAATGTATAATTTTATTATAATTATGTTTATAAA
This sequence comes from Olivierus martensii, assembly GCA_000484575.1. NCBI lineage: Eukaryota > Metazoa > Arthropoda > Arachnida > Scorpiones > Buthidae > Olivierus > Olivierus martensii. Next base: position 37,350 of record AYEL01066805.1, on the reverse strand, counting down.
AAAACAATAGTTATAACAATAAGTATGAAAATATCAACTTTATTGAAAATCAGATAAAATTCATATTTACAAAGATCATAAACTTTATATTAATTCTAATAATTTGTCTTTGTACTAATGATGACAGATCAGTAAATTGATTTGTTTATTCCATTTTTTTCATTGTTTGGTATGTGACATTGAACATATAAAAATTTCAGGATTTTTTCTTTTATGAAATATCAATTACAATATTCCGTATAATTACGGATGAGTTAAAATGCTCTGAGAACTCTCTGCTGGAGAAGCTAATAAATGTCATCACCATCCATGGAGTGATCATAAGACATGATTTGTTGAACAGCTGGACTTTCAGCCATTCAAAACAAAATCATGTGCGAGTTCAGAAAATGCTCTGCTGGAGAAACTAAGTAATGATGTCACAACCCATGAAAATAGCAAAACATTGTGATTTGTTGAACGGCCGGAAGTCCAGCTATTCAACAAATCATGTTGTCTCGTGATATGATGTCATTGTTTAGCTTCACCAGCGGAAACCTCTCGGAGTATTTTCCAAACATACCCATTGTCTTGCAATGTGATGTCATTCTTTAGCTTCTCCAACAGAGACTTCTCAGAGCATTTTCTGAACTCACTCTATATAAAATTTAACAATTACTGTATTTACAATCACAACTTTTTAATAAAAATTTCAATATATAATTATTAAAAATTTATGTAGAAAAAACATTAAAATTTTATATAACAAATTTATTATTAAAATTTGTAAATTTGATTACATACAACATAATTAAAATTTGCACATAAAGAAAAATCAACAAGTCACATTTATATAGATATACACACACACATTATACATATATATAAACAATATATTGTGATCTTATCTTGTAATTTTAATACAAGAACTATGTTATATATAATTAAAAGCTTATCTGCTTCTAAGAAACAATTATCAATTTAATCAAATATCATATTTTGATATAATATATTAAGTAAATAAATTACATTTGGTTTCATATTCTTTCAGGTACAGAATGAAAGAACAGTCACAACTCCAAATATAGCAGCATTTGATTAAAATTATGCCTAAGCATTGTATTATAATTGTTCTATATCTAACATAGAAGAAATACAGGTCGTCCTCGACTTACGACAGGGTTCTGTTCCAACGTCGTTCTGTTCGTAAGTCGAGGCCTTTTTTAATTCTTGATTTATTTGCTTTCTGTTTTAATATTTTTATAAATTAGGTTTCTATTTAACTTAAAATAGTTAAACTTAAAGCTTTCCTCGCCTCTTTTATATTGGAATTTTTATCAGTAGTAGTATTTCTCCTATTGGACATGACAGAGTTACGACAAGATACAATAATAAGATTTTGCTTGCCGTATAATGGCGATTCTGTGATGCGTATACAAAAGCAATGTGATATACAAGCAGCAGAATTGAATTAGAAAAAATTTTAATAATAAGTTTTGGCTGTCTTAAGTGCAAATCGTCATAAGTTGAGGACTACCTGTACAAGCTTTAATTAATAAAGCTGTAGAAAATTATCAAAAGCAAGCTAAATATGCTTACAATTTAGAAACTAATGGTTACATATCTCTTACATAGTATTATATCAATACTATATACACAAGATATATTACTGTTTCAGTTTTAGTAAAATAATTGCATAATGGTTGATACAACTTCAAGTTTGCAAAATTCGAGTTCTGCAAATTTTTCGATAACAATTATTTGACAGATTTTATATCAAGTTTATAAGACAAAAATATTTTTTTATTTATATAAAGTTATACATTGGTTTTATTGGCATGTTTATTTGAAACTATTGTAAAATGAATTTAATTAGTTAAGTATTTAATTAAATATAAAAATAAGCTAAAACAGTTTATATTTTGATAATAATGAAAATAATATTTTGATTTTACTGCTAATGCTAATTTATATTAATAATACCAAAAAAGTAATTATTAATATATTTATTAATAGATTATTATGTGCAGAAATTCCCAAATTTATTTGCTTAAATTGGAGAATTTCTATACTTAAGTATAAGTGAATGTTTAATAAATTATAATAATCTATTAAGTTATGTAAAAAAAATTTTGGTATAAAAGGATTTTTTTTACGTAACTCAAACTTTGTCAAAAAATTTTTTTAATAAAACTTCCATGGTTAACTGAACTACGAGGATTGCACTTATACAACTTTAAAGCACCATACTGTTCCTTAACTGAAAGTGAGACATTGTCACATGAAAAAATTTCATACCAACAATATTATAATTAAGATCAAATAAATATACAAAAACAAATTGAACAATTTAAGTTTTAAAATATTGTTAACTAAGAAGTTCACAGTTGTAACCTATAAATACAGTAGACATTTAAGCTATATATCTGAAAAAAATAAAAAATACAGGAAATATTTAATATAAAGTTGAATTTACAAAAGTCGAATATTATGAGAGTTGGAAAGAAGCTACAGTAGATTTTTATGGATTATAGAAATAATGTTTTTTCATTATTGATGATTTTAAAAGAGAAAATTTTTATATTTCATTATTATTATATAAATTAATAATGAATTTTTTGATGAATTGGAATTGAGTTGATGAATTTGACACATAGCTCAAGAGCTTAAAAATTTGATTAAACAAAAAGATTCAATTAAGGCCAAAAACTGTTTAATTTTAATTCTAATCGAAAATTAATTACTGTATCGTCTTTTTTTGCATCAGATATACAACATATCTGATGCCAATTATTGTAAAAAAGATTTGAATCATATATAAACATCATTGTAACAATGCCCCAATTTATTAACTAGATGGCCTTTTTTGAATTAATCTATACCGAGAATTATTAAAATGATCAGGACTAGATTCTGTGTCAAATGTCATATAAATAGGATTCTCTCTCATTGAATAAGGAGAATCTTCAACTATGCTGTTGCGATTTAGAGATCTCTCTTGATATAAATGGTTTATAACTTCTATTGGTGCTGAAGTAGCTTCATGAAAACTTGTTTCAATTTCTAAATTTTGCAAACAAAAAAATCACTTTATTAATTAAGAAATATAACAAAAATTTAACAAGTATTTTTAAAATATTTTTTTTATCAACTAAATACTAATTACATTATTATACTAAGAACTTTAAGTACAAAAACCATTAATGGATATATATTAAAGTAGAAAACTGTTAACCCCACCAATAATCTGACCAAACAAACCAAACTTCTTCTATAATTGCATCTTTATCCCAGTAAGCTGCTTTTATTTTAATTACATGCTTGCAATATTTACACCAGTTTTTAACAGATATGATGTTTATAGCGTCTTTGGTCAACTGCGACTCTCCTTTTACATTTGGACTCGTCTACCTTAGCTAGGTGTGGCTTTCGTGGATGGACAATAATTGCTTGTAAATTTACATAAGTTACTATATGAATTCAATTTTCTTGGATATTGTGAGGTTCTCCAAATCTCACAATATATTATTTTAAACAATAAATAAAGTAAAAGACAAAAAATAAAATAACTTTTTTAACAAATTTATTTATAATTATAATTATTATTATAGTTAGAATGAAAACCTTTATTGAATATTTCTTGTATTTTTAAAAGTTTCACAAATTAATAATTGAAAGACACTAATTCAAATAAATAAATGAATATATGAAAATAATACAAAAAAATAGTTCATTTCATTTACTATAAAAAAAAACAACAATGATATTGCATGAAATTATTATAATTTTATATAGAAATATGCATGCCCTCTACTTATCAACATTCAAACTTATGAATGTGAAATTTCACTTGATGATTTTAAAATAAATTTATTTGATAATTTTAAAATATATGATATCAGAATGTTCTAGAAACAAATATTTTATAAAATTACAATTAATTATCCTATTACAGCAATATTTCAAGATGGTGGTGATGATTAAAAAAAAACTCTATAATCAAAATTTTTGTTCTTATCTGTGAAATAAAAAATTTCTAATTGGTACATTTGTGAAATATATTACAGAACACAGTATATAAAGTTATTTTGGCAGTTTTCTGGGCCAAATAACAATATCTGAGTTACGAACAACCCGAGTTATGAACCAAACTTGCATATGAATTATATTCATAACTAGAGGAGCATGTATAGTCAGGAAATTAAATTTATTACCAAAGTAATGCTAATAGTTTTTACTTATTTCATCATTTAATGAAAAAATTGCAATATCTAATTTTCAAAATTTAGTTTAAATATAAATAAACAAATTGCTCAAATTTTAAATTTTCATTCTAACTATACAGTATTCTATTTTCACTTTTCTAAAAATAATTATTTCTGCATTTCGAATTCTATTTTAATCATTATTCTTATAAATTTTTGTAAGTATATTTTTCTGAAATTTAATTTTGAAAAAATTATGATTTCATCTACAAACATACCATTTGTTTTCTGTTTATCTTCTTTTTTAGGCTTAAAAGGAACATGATATGCTTGTTTATGTTCTTTAGAAGCTTTCTCTATGAGTTTAAGAAGAAATGCCTTATCTTTACTTTCCTGAAATATATATAATGAAAATTTTATTTGTTGAATTATAAATATCAAAAAATAAACTATAGTAGTTACAAATTTTATTAGCAGGATGTTTATGCTCCCCCTTCATATCCAGTGGAAATTATTAGTTTATAATTACTTTATTCTTAGAATTATAAATTTCAGTTTTTATTCTTTATAATATATGATAAATAGTAAAATTCATTATGATCCAATAAATTTTTTTTATAAATCTTTATGGTATTTAATATATTAAATTCTTTCTCATCTGTTCTTGCACTATTTTTTGTAAAAGGTCTTGTAAAAAAATATTACTACAAAATCCACTATTTATTATAGCTTACCATATTTATGTGTTCCTTTAATAAAGATACCATATCTTTACGTGCTTCTGCTTTCAATCTTGCAAGATATACCATAACACTAAAAATTTTTGGTAAATTTAAATATTTATTCATTTTGAATATAACTTCAAAAGATGAAAGTAACAAATAAAAAAATTAGCATACCAGAAGAGAATTATAACAACAGAAAAAAATCCTGGTGATAGAAGAATTGTAATTAAAACTTCAAATATATTCTTGCTTCCTGAATTATTTATTATTTGAAGAATAGTTTCATATCTTGTTTCAAAATGTTTAAAAGGGCCACAAACAGAAGATGGTTTCATACTGAAAAAATTTCACATTTTATTCTTTTAAATAATAAAATAATGATATAATATTTTAAAAAGTGTTCATGTAACTGTAGTAAAAAAGATAAATGATGATGATGATAATTTTGCAATACAAACTTATATAACATAAAATAGAAGAAATTATTCATTTTTAGATTAATAACGCAAATGTAAATACTTGTATACATATCCAAAATATTTTTTATATAATATAGTTTCAATAAAATGATTTTGCTTCTATAACAGTTACTGAATGGATCAACAGTTAAATTTTCGATAACAATCAAAATTCCTGATGAACTATTTTCCACTATAAATGAATGATTCATTTTGCTTATCTTGACATGTTTGAAGACAATTACATTTATAACTTAATCATGAAAAATCTCTTAGTATCTCACAAGCAGAGATTATTTTACAGATTAAAAAAATTTAATCATAATTATCTATTAAAAGGATCATTAATAACTTGTTATAACTGAATCTATCAAATTTATAATTCATTTGAATGAATCCAAATAATCCATATTTTTTTTTTTTTTTTTTTTTGAATCTTTGGAAAGTATTTCCAGTAAAGGAATATTTATTTCAATCTATCAACTTGTTTCAAATTAATAATAACTTAATACACACTTAAATTATAAATAATTCTCATAAAATTATAAATATTTATAATATAAGATCTAATCTTATTTATTGTAAAAAATAAAACTTCTAATGAAATAATAAATAATAGCAATTTGGTTTCTTCCAATTTATTTTTGATCCTCAATCTTCTTAGAACATCTAATCTTATTTATTGTAAAAAATAAAACTTCTAATGAAATAATAAATAATAGCAATTTATTTTTGATCCTCAATCTTCTTAGAACGTTCTTGTTCATATTGAACCTAATTTATCAATAATTCATAATATTTTTATTCTGTTATTATTGAAATGATAAAGATTTATCTTCTAGAGATTACCTGCTAAAAACAATTATAAATCTTTTAAACAAATTTAATAAATGAGATGGAATTTTAGCCTATCTTCAGATATATAATGCAGAGAATATAAAAACTGAATTCAAAATATAATTTCATATAAAACTAAAATTTAACTTTGAAATAAGAAAAGTATTGTATAGAAACTAACAAACAATTCTCTAATATGAAAAAGGCATTGTATATTCTCTTGTATTAGAAAATTTTTTCATAAATGTAATATTTTTAGATTTTTGAAGAGGCAATTAAAGAGGTAATAAAATATTGCAACAAAAAATAATACAAATGCCTTCCAATAGCAAAAATATGATAAGCAAAAACAAGAAATGAAAATTTAAGCCTATATTAATACATCATAATTTACTAATTAGTATTTCATAATTAATTTTTGCCTTCCAATAGCAAAAATATGATAAGCAAAAACAAGAAATGAAAATTTAAGCCTATATAATACATCATAATTTACTAATTAGTATTTCATAATTAATTTTTATGGAAATTAGTTATAATTTATATGGTTGATAAATGATTATTAATTTTAAACAAATTAAAATAAATATACAGCAAACTTTCGATTTTATAAACTCATATAGATCCCCAAAAAGTTCATAAAATTGAAAGTTTGTAAATTAGAATGGCATTAATTAACATTAGTTCTAAGGGATACTTTTCAGGACAACTCAACAGTTTATAAAAAATGTGTAGATCATAAACTGGAGGTTCATAAAAATGCAAGTCCATTGTATTATTATTATTGAAACTTAATTCAAAAATTCAGAAAAATGTTAAAGAAGAATTAACTTCGAAAATTCATTTTATATTTCACAAATAAAATGACAAAATGAGTTTAGAACACATATTACACAATAAGTTAAATAAAAAAAAAATACAAACAAAAGAGATCAGTAATAATAATTAATCCTTTGAAATAACTGAAATATGATCTATATCAATCAAAATCATTTAATGTCACTTATTTCTTAAAAATCATTTTATATAATGCATTAGTAAATAATAAAAACTTACTTAAATACAGTATAGGTTACTGCAATTAGAACCAAAATTAAATTTCCAAAAGTAAGTCCTAAGAATACAGTATGAACATTAGAAGCTTGCCATGGTTTGACTGAAGGTTTGCAGTTATAAAAAATACTGTATCTTTTTATATAAAATATGATAAGCAATTTGATTAAAGTTACTACAGGTAACATTGGACTGTAAAATGTTCCTATCCTATTAGAAAAAAATATAATAAATATTGAAATATGATCTATATCAATCAAAATCATTTAATGTCACTTATTTCTTAAAAATCATTCAAAATCATTTTATATAATGCATTAGTAAATAATAAAAACTTACTTAAATACAGTATAGGTTACTGCAATTAGAACCAAAATTAAATTTCCAAAAGTAAGTCCTAAGAATACAGTATGAACATTAGAAGCTTGCCATGGTTTGACTGAAGGTTTGCAGTTATAAAAAATACTGTATCTTTTTATATAAAATATGATAAGCAATTTGATTAAAGTTACTACAGGTAACATTGGACTGTAAAATGTTCCTATCCTATTAGAAAAAAATATAATAAATATTTTACTTTTAATTATATTTCATATGTCAAAATTAAAATAAAAATAAAAAAGAAAATTTTAATAAAATTAATATACCATGTTAAGGTTTGAGTATAGATTAAACTCAAAGTATTCCAAGCAATATTAAACTCAATGTTTGATATTAATTTAGGAAAATGTTTATGTAAATAATGCTTGAATATTTCTCCAATAATAATTTGAAATATTAAAACAAAGACAAAATTGACTATCAACAGACGAGTGATTTCTTCACCTAACATTGTCTCCCAGCACTACAGATCATAATCAAATTTTATTAAAAAACTTATGAATTTGATTCATTTTGTTAATGAAAAATAATTTATAAAGAACTTACAATCTCATCATTATTTTTATCAGGTGAGAAAAACCAAAAATAGAGTACAACTCCTAAAATTATTACTTCTAGAAGAACAATCCTAGAACAATTAAATTTTTGAATTATTATTAACTTTATATATTTTAAAACTAAAATTATTGGAAAAGTTAAATATAGACTTATAAATTATTTATGATCCAGATAATAAAAAAATTTCAGTCACTAATTATTTATATATACATACCTGCTCATAGTTATATAAAGCTGAATTAATTTATCTTTTATTTCATATTTAGATAAGAAAATAAAGAACATTGGAACAATAAAAATTATAGTTGTGATTGTTAAAGATATTGCCATTTCTTCTAAAAATTGAATATTTGACTGAAATTAAACAGAATGATACACTTATTGTTTTATGAATTTTTAAAATTAGAGTATTTTAAAATATTAAAAAATTACATTGCTTTCAAAGGAATTTTATTATATAGATAATCCCTGACTTATAACCAATTCATATTTATGATAGCAATGTTATCAATAAATTCTGTTATTGGTCAATGCAATTGATCTGGGTTTGATTCCCAGACCCAATGTTCTGATATATGGAAAGCATTCTTTTTCTGCCCAATTATTGTAGTTTTGTGTTCTTTATGCTTATTAAGATAATGTATAGTGTCCTAGCAAATATTAATAATGAGAAATTCATAAATTTTGGACACACTATTTCTGACCATTTCTGACTTTACAACAGGGTTCAAAATTTTTGGAATCAAACTCTGTCAAAGGTCGAATATAATGTATAGTGTCCTAGCAAATATTAATAATGAGAAATTCATAAATTTTGGACACTCTATTTCTGACCATTTCTGACTTACAACAGGGTTCAAAATTTTTGGAATCAAACTCTGTCAAAGGTCAAGGACTATTTGTAATAAACAAATAGAAAAGATACATATGATAATTATAACATTAGTTTTCAATGTAATATTCTCCAAGTTTGATAACCATGTAAACAAAAGTTTTATGATTAGCATAAAATGATTCAATAATAAATTAAAAGAAAAATTTGGTAAAAATTATGATTTAAATAATGATGCTTTTATATTTGATATCAAAATCAAATACTTTCTATATAAAAAAATTTTTCCTTATATAATTGCATTTCAAAATCTTTTACACTAAAAAGTATGCAAAAAAAAAGGCTTTGCGGATAATACGCCGCTGCGGATTATATACAGGAAAATACGGTAGCTGCAGTAAAAAAGGAAACTGAAACAAAATCGAGGAAAGGAAAATGTTGGATTGAAAATATTTATAAGAAGAAATACGAACAATGTTTCTTTGCAATTTTGATTAAAGAGATGAGATTTAATGACAGAGAATCCCGCCATCTTGACAGTCAATGTTGCTAACAGTTCAATGTCACAAAATGCATGGATTTCATTGGTGGATCTTATCTCGACAGATTTTACCATCGCAGAAAAGTTGAATCCATCTAGATGCTGAATGGTAGCAGTTTTTACGTTGCGGTATGATGTCAAAACTGCGCTGCTTTCATCACATGCATATTTTCCACAGCGGTTCTGTGCTAGTGGTAACCAACTTTTAGTCGCAGTCATCGAGTTATCGTCCAAGTAGAATCTCCATATGGTCTGCCTTACTTTTGTATTTAATCATCTTTTACTTTGATTAATATAATAAATTATTTATTTTACAAAGGCATTATTCTATTAATATCCATATATAACAGTAAGTGATTAATTATTTTTTATGACAAAATGAACAGCTTGCTGTTATTATCTAATATATGCTATTGTATTAAAAAATTACTTAACTAAATTCTTATTGTTGTATCGTAGACAACTAAAAAAAGATCTTGACTAAAACCAAAAAATTTATTCAATAAAAACTGGTTAGCCAAACTTTCATGTAGGCAGTATTGCACCTTTCTTACACGTCTCTCAATTGATCCTTCCAATTTAGTGATTTTAAAAGATATAAAAATATATTTCTAACTTTGAAAGGTAAATTCAAAAAATGTTTTAGGCATAATACGACACTTATAAACGTTTGAATCGAATTTGGCTTCTGAAATAAATTACCGTATATACTCGTATATAAGCCGAGGTTTTTTATCAAAAAAAAATTTCTGAAGTATGGGGGTCAGCTCATACATGGATCAAAAAAAATCAACTTGTTTTTGGCTGGAGAAATTGAAGTAATAAGTAAAACCATAACTTACTGAACGTCTCCTGAAGATCAGGAAGGAAATTTTGCAATAATTAATTTAATACATTATCAGGTAAAATTTTATCTTACTCTGAAATGATCGAGCACGTCGTGCCACCGACTCCAACCTGCGTCTATATACCATAATCAGATAGGCGATGCCGTGCTACTGATACGACGCAACGCAAAAACTCAATAATCAATCAAGAATCTTTCCTAGGATTCATATTTAAGTGAAAAAAACATACTTATTTTTCATTATTATTAATTAAGAATATTTTAATCGATTTGCTAATAATCGATAAACGATTATCATATTTACTCATCAATTATTTAATTAAAATAATGTTTAAAATAAAGAAATAGTAATTATTATTTAAAATCTGTACTGAAAAATAACTGTAGTCTATCAAAAAAGTTCATTGTAAGCAAAATCAAAACTTTGAAATTGAATGCTAACATCTAAAAATCACATTGCACACGTCATCCTAATGGTGTATGACATCATCGTTAAAATGAGCCACTCATTTTAAAATATGATCAAAAGTTTGAATAACTCAATTCAACTCAACTATAGGGAAAACGAAACTTCGAACGGTCTCTTGGGAGCCATGTGATGTTGATGTATTCTAATAAAATTTTTATTGTGATAACTTAATATGAAATTTTTTTTAGAAAAGAAAACAGTTATTCAATAACAAAAATAAAAAGAAAATATTTTTATGTAAATTATAAAAATTTATTACTACTCATTAACTTGATATTTTCTGAAGCTACGTCATCCTAACGATGTCATACACCAACATCAATCTCGCTTTGGAATAAAATTTTACTTTACCTGTTATGATTGAGCGCGTCACACTGCCGAATCTAACCTGCATTTATATAAGTGCATCAGATAGATGATGCCGCGCTGCCTGATGCACCACGATGAAGAAATTCTCGACAATAATTCAAGAATCTTATGTAGGCGTGCTGCGTTGGATCACTTTAGCTGGATTATTGTCGAGAATTTCTGTTTCGCGGCACATCAGGCAGCGCGGCGTCACCTATCTGATGCACTTTTATAAATGCAGGTTGGAGTCGGCGGCACGACGTGCTTGATTGCTTAATTTAAAAGTAAAATTTTACTTTTTAAATTGATTTATTGATGTTTATATTATAATAATTTATCTTATATGTATATATTTAAAGTTTCAATAAAATATTTATTTTGGCAAATGGCATTAGTATATCGGTAACTAAAAATAAAAAAATCACGTAATTTACTGTTTTCAAATTTTTATCGAATTTTAAGTGCCAAAGTCTGGGGGTAGGGTTATACATGGGTTATGCATTTTTACCGATTTCGAAACTCTGAAGTCGGGGGTTGGCTTATACACGGATTGGCTTATATTCGAGTATATACGGTAATTATTCAATGGCCAAAAAAATTTTGTCATTTAGTGATGTTAACTATTAAGAAAATTTATATTAATTATAAATAGTTAATAGTCAATCAAGTATATTGACACTAAAATTTAAAAAAATTCAAAAAGTGGAGTTAATCAATTTGGCTTGCTCACATATAACTCCATGGCGCCGGTATATTATACAGAAGATTATCATTGAGTACGAAAAATTTTTTGTTTCTGTAGTGATTGATAACCACGGCCTCTGTTATCCTGATTTCTGTTATGTTATTAACTGATTTTACAATTTTGGCCTGATCCCAGAAGATATCTATGTCGTATTCGTAGACCCTCTTTGCTAATGCAGTTGTTAATCTGGCCGCCTGTATATCACTTTTATGTTCCTTAAGCCTAATTGCTAAAGACCTTATTGTACTACCTATATATATTTCATGTTGTTGAAGAGTGTTGTTGTATATTGGTATAGTGTATACCCCAGAGCATTTATGTGGTTGGGTTGGGGGTTTAATATTCTTTACCATGTAGTATGTGACACTTACA